>JAWQEG010005643.1:0-2500 GCA_033782935.1 Petrolisthes cinctipes
CCCTTATAAGCAACGCGCTTCCACGAGTGATTGTCCCACTTGAGAGCCGTGTGTTTGCAGACATTGTAGCCTTGGTGGTGGGTGGTGGTGGTGTTGGTGTTGTCCCTGGGTGGATCAAACCGCTAAGTGTGGTGCTAATTGTTGGCACGTTTCTGAAACACACACATACACACACACACATTCAGGGACATATTATTCACACGCACATTCGGAATTCCATGCGCACACATATTCTTTGACACTTCTCCTCACACACACAATGAGGGACACACACACACTCACACACACACACACACACACACACACACACACACACACAACTCAGGATGAAATACACAACTCAGGAACACACACACACACACACACACACGTTTTAACACCCGCATCCCCTATCTCTATGCAGTTGGTGACACTTCATCTTGTGTTGAAATGTTCACTGCTTGGCTGTGTCTTCATGCGTGTACGAATCTATAATGAATTCACCACTTCACCTCTCCAGTTAATATTGTGAAGAGAGGGGTGATCGGTATATGTTTATTATCATCATCTCATTATCTTTTATCACCATCATTCATCTTGTAAATATATCATTCATCATTATAACACTATCATTAATTGTATCTTGTTACATCACATTATCTTTTAACACGATCTTGTACAGTACTTATATCATTATCATTATATTATATCACTACCATTTTGTGCATATTATCATCATCATTTTGTATTTAATTTATGTTCACCATTGACTAAGATACCTGTGATCTAGTCAGCCAATTCGAAGCAAACAGTTTACCCGATTCGTCCAAATTATGTCAGCAAACGCACGACCTATAGCATATAACGAGCCACTCCCTTGTTTCTTGGCACACCTTGGAGAAATCAGTAATCTCCAATAATTATCCGATAGCAACACAGGCCCAATAATAAGCCATAAATATTCTTCTCTGCCGATAGCGTGTTACTTGAGCATGTACCCTTCCGCCACGCCTCAGTGAACACACCACACACACTCACACACACACACACACACACACACACACACACATACCTGTCTTATCCAACCAACTTAAATAATCTCAACACCTGTCCTGTCCTACTCGTATCTCTCTCTCTCTCTCTCTCTCTCTCTCTCTCTCTCTCTCTCTCTAACTTCATTCTTGGGTCAAACGTGAGCTTTTCCTCCCTCCTCTTTCCCACAACTAAGGTATCTTTTATAAACGCCTTTCCTCCTCCTCCTCCTCCTCACCATAACGCCAACCTTAGTCTCACTCACCCTACCTACTACCTAACCAACCACAAACCCTCCTCCTTGCCTGCCTCGCCTCACCCTACTGCTAAACAAGACCCCCTCGTTTCGTCTCACTTCAGCCTTACTCCCCCCCGCCTCACCCTAACGTAAACAAACACTTCGTTACCTCATTCCACCCCAAAACATCAGCCTGCCAGCCAGCCTGCCCTACTGTACTGTACTGTACTTCACGTGGACTCTCGACCCTCGCTCCCCTGTATGCCTTTCTCTGTTATTTACTCACATCTCTCACTCATGTCATCCTGTCCTATATCACTCATTTCCTCAGCCCACTACACGCATCCTATCATAATCATTCACTCATTAAACCAGCCGTAACTCACTTGCCACACTCATCCTATCCCAAACACCTGCCCTATATATATATCACGGTATAAACCAATTAACCCTCATTCACCTTACACAAACACCTTCCCCTATTTCACGTTATAAACCAACCCTCACTTTCCCTTCACCATAAACATTATAGTCCTACTTCTCGCATCAGCCCACTTGTACTCTCATGCATCACAACAAAAATCGTCTGCTGTTAACTAAGGAATATATAATGGTAAAGTTATCATCTGCCATTCACTAACAAAGCCTCTAATTACAATATAGGCAGAACTTACTCTAATTACAATATAGGCTGAGCTTATAACACGAACACATACTTGCATCCACCACTTCAATTTCACGCCCAGTCCCTCATTGAAGACCACCAAGTGTTTTCCCAGGCTTCAAGTATTCATGCCCTCATTTGGATTTAGTTATCTACTGGGTAGGATATGTGTACAGTGACTTGTGTTAAATAAAATAGATGGGTGTAATATTGAGGACCTTGTTAAATACATTGGTGTGGTATAGAGCTTATTGTATACATAATTATAAAAGCCACAGGGAATGAAATAGCACTGTGATATACTGACTTGTTTTAAGGATCCTGTGATAGTGCATGGGAATTGGAGGCTTCTGATTCCTCGAGGACTATGCCATGAAACAACAAGCTCCTCCTTCCGTATAGGTGGTGGTGTTTCGTGGCAATATTTAAAGTGACTCATTCACCTCCAAAATTCTGACTATAATATTCACAGGGTCCCTTAAATATGTTAGTGTAATATATAGAGAGAGCTTCTTGTAAATATAAAACCCAAGCCACAGTGAGGGAATGAAGACCGTGACAATTGAAGATTGCTCACCAAATGGTTC
>JAWQEG010005643.1:7500-127914 GCA_033782935.1 Petrolisthes cinctipes
TGACTGGGTCCAAATACCCTGACCCAGCTGGATCGACCTATTTTGACCTGGATTCACCTAACCTGACCTGGACCAACTACCTTGACCTGTATCCTTCTACCTTGACCTGGATCTACCTACCTTGACCTGGAATAAACCTACCTTGACCTGGATCCCACTAACATGGCCAGAATCCAAAGAGGACAACCAAGTATACATATTTTTACCTTGACCTGGATCCACCTACCTTGACGTGTGTGTGTGTGTGTGTGTGTGTGTGTGTGTGTGTGTGTGTGTGTGTGTGTGTGTGTGTGTGTGTGTGTGTGTGTGTGTGTGTGTGTGTGTGTATGTGTGCTTGTGAGTGTGTTTTCCGGTATAGGCCTACATCCCTGTAAGCTATAAGTGAATGTAAAACGAACCAAACTTCCCCTGAGGACGAAGAAACGAAAGTAACAGGTGCTTGAGTGGTGTAATAAAAATGTATTAGATTCCCAAGTTCATGTTACCCCCCCCCCCCATTTCTCACACCTTCCCACCACCTACCTACCTACCTACCTACCTACCTACCTACCTACCTACCTACCCACCTACCCACCTACCTACCTACCTACCTACCCACCTACCTACCTACCTACCTACCCACCTACCCACCTACCTACCTACCCACCTACCTACCTACCTACCTACCTACCTACCTACCTACCTACCTCCCTCTGTAGTATCCATGTAGAGCCCCATCCCTCCCTCCCTCTCACCTCCCTCTAGTAGTATGTAGGCTATGTATAACCCCCTCCCTCCTTCCCTCCCTCCCTCCCTCCTATCCTCTAGTAGCATGCATGTATAATCCCATCCTTTCCTCCCTCCGTCCCTTCCTTCCATCCCCCCCACCATCCCTGTCCCTCCCTCCCTCCCTCCACCTCCCTCTAGTATGCATGTATAACCCCCTCCCTCCCTCCCTCCCTCCCCTCCACCTGTCGCTCCCTCCCTCCACTTTCCTCTAGTTAGTAGTATGCATGTTTAGCCCCATCCCTCCCTCCCTCCCCACCACCTGTCGTTTCCTCCCTCCCCCTCCCTCTAGCTGTATGCATGTATAACTGAGCCACGCCCCACAGACTGCCCCACCCACTTGGACCTTGACATGATTACCAGCCAGCCAGCCATCCCGTTTGGTTTGGTTATTGGGGGTTAAGAGGAGAGGATATTTTTGGTACATTTTAGTGCCTTGATCCCTCCAAAGTATGCCAGGAAACAGGACCAGACTAACAAAAATAATGGTGTTCTGTTGCTGGGAATAGTTTGGAGGAATCAATATCTCAAAAAAATGCCAAAACTATATATACCCTCCCCTTAACGCCTATCAACTTCGTAATGGTCATAAAGACGATGTAATAAATTGTAGAGTGATAGTGTGTGTGTATAGGGATGCATGTGGAGAAGTGTACATATGTGTGTGTTGTGTAGTGTTTGTGAATGTTGTTGTCTGTGTGTCAGTCCGCTAACCACCCCAAAATTTTATATACCTACCACCCACCCATCCATACACCCAGCCCAAAGTTTATTTACCTACCACCCACCCAAGCTATACACCCAGCCCAAGTTTATAATAATACCGACACCCACCCACCCACCCAGTCAATGTTTATATTCCTACCACCCAACGAGCCAATCCAATGTTTATATTCCTATTACAAGTCAACCAGCCACCCAGCCAATCCAATGTTTATATTCATACTACCAACCAGCCACCTAGCTAATGTTTATATTCCTACCACCCAACCAGCCAATCCAATGTTTATATTCCTATTACCAGTCAACCAGCCAGCCACCCCAAAGTTTATACAGGTATGCCTACTATTAGCCCACCAGCCAACCAGTCAGCCACTCAGACAACCAGACAGCCTACCAGACAACCAGCCAGTCTCTTGACCACTCATGCTAAATTATCGATTATTTAAAAGATATTTAGGCCTATGTATATTTATAATGTTCTTGTAAACACGAAACATCTCTGCTATTTCATATAGCCTTCTCCCTATTAATACAATATATATATATACAGGAATGTAACAGTAGCGGCCGTACCAAAAAAAAAAACACAAACTGCTGAATTGGCAACCGTACCTTCGTGACGTCACACACACACACACACACACACACTGTCACGCTCTCTACACATAGTGATTTTTTTATAGCCAGTATTTCAGGTCAGCAGACTTGACTAACTAAAATTGATTAACTTTTTCAGAGGGAAATAGTCTGTCTAACCTACGTGTACTTCCCTGATTGCTATTCATTAACTTCTTTATGGGGAAAAATGGAGTCGGGCGAACCTAACCTGGGCTTCCCAATTCATTAATTTCTTTATGGGGAAATAGTCTGTCTTGCCTATTCATTCTTCCCTTATTTACATTAATTAACTTCTTCAGCAGAAGGGGGTTCCATGCGGCCGTATGCAAGAACATTGGTGGTGTTCTTGATGGCGTGGTGTGTACGATGACTCCATATATACACAACACAGCCATATATACAACACACCATCATCAACACAAACGATGTTCTTGCATACGATGAATGGTGTCTGGCTTACCTATACTTTTATTTTTTTAATGTTCCGACACTGGACATAGGCTTCATCAAGCCCGTTACTGTGGCCCAGGTCACGACTTCTGAACTGTCACCCAGCAATAGAGGGAGGAAAGTGAGGGTAATTCCCAAATACTGCAGATGTTATGGTGCCAGAGTGGGGGTTTTATGATGTTCGGTGGCCTTATAGATATTATATGAAACTCGATTTGGAAGAGTAAATATTCTCAGCCCCTCACCTGTAAGGATTCGATCTCCAGAACACTAACCACTCAGCCACCCCCCTCTACTGTACTAGTGCTGCACTCTTCCGGGTTAATACAACACAATAGTATTACATCATTAAGTGGCAAATCTCTTTTTGGTAAGTTGGTGGGATACTTATTCTTCCATACTAGGCTATCCAGGAAAACAAATCATCTCTGTTGTGACAAATTGGGGATCTGTTTCATGACATAGGTTGGACGATTCACTAGCTCTCTAAGTTACCGTCAAGAGTTTCTCCCCCTAAAATTACAAGGAAAACTTACATTAGATGCTCAAAGTGCCATGAAAACAGTTTTACAGTTCATGAACATACATGTAGATACAGAACTGCAGGCATAGAATACAGAAATATAGACACTAATACAGAAATACCGACACTAATACAGAAATACAGACACTAATAAAGAAATAGACACGAATACAGAAATACAGACACTAATACAAAAAAACAACTGTGACTATAAAATTTTCGAGTTCATATTGCACAAAGTACGGTACGCGACTTTGTTTATGGTGGATGGAAAGATAGACAGAGAAATACAGACACAGAAATACAAATACACAACGAGCTCAAATTACACAGAGTACAGTACAATGTTTCTGGTGAGTGGGAAAACAGACAGAGAAATACGGGCAAAGATTAAAGAAATATGGGTACATAACTCCGTGAATATTTCGAGTCCACATTACATAGAGTAGAGTCATTTGTATTCTTGGTGCTTGAAGTCTGTAGAAAGTGGTCGAAAGAAAGTTAACAAGGCCCTCACTACTCACTCACTCACGACATTCACACCACGACCAGCAAAAAGAGTCACACACGACTAACTTAATTTCAAGATGGTAAAATGATCGATCGCTGGGGGCATTTCATGATTATGCAGAAAGGAAAAATAATGTTATCACCGAACGAAGAAGAAGGAGGAAAGAAGAGGCAAGTATCAAGCCAAATATCATCAGTAATAAGTGTTTCCTCCTCAAATGGTGTCCCGTTAGAATTGTCACGTGCAGCCTCCATCACCGTCGTCATCATCGTCGTTGTCGTGTGGAAAACCCAAACGCTAACTGTGTCATATAAGCAAACCCAAACAATCACTAACGAAACCAAACAAACTAATCATTAACGGTGTCAGACAAACCCAAACAAACTCTTACAATATCAAAGTAAAATAACCTAAAAGCTAAGGGTACCAAAAAAACATACAAACAAACAATTACAAACGCTAACAGTACCAAACACAACAAACAAACAGTCCCAAACAAAACAAAACAAAACAAACCAAGCCTTAACGTAATCAGACAAAACAAAACAAACAAACCTCAAATTAATGGTACTAAAACAAACCCCAACAAACATAAACAAACAAACCTAAAACTAACTGTACCAAACACGTCTATTTGAGACAAACGGGGGTCCAGGAAACTCGTCACAGCATCTTAACATCCACCACACCCTCTCTCTCTCCTCCACTCACACCCACACACCCAGAGCAAAGTGTCATCATTACCATTCAAGTCATTATTAACATCTTATAATAACATGAGACTATAGAAGATGTGAGATGAGATGATGAGAGGGGAAGGGAGGGGAAGGTCTGACTGAGTATTAGGCTAGATAGAGGTGACGTGCATTACATGACATCACAATATTCATTTCACATAACATGGCCTAACATCACACCACACGGTATAGCATCACCTCACACCACATAATCTCATATAAACTCACACCATATCACATAACCTCATCCCCCGGGAGAACAACAACAACCTCATCTGATATCACACGTCACAACATCACACCACCTCAATCTCCGTTCACCCCAATTGACAATAAAAATAATATCCAGTCTATATAACAACATAGAATTAAAGAGTATTATTCTTGCCTGCTATTCGTGGTATTCATGGCAGCTACCCCCAACTGTTCCTGAATATGGGCCAAGCTGTAGAGAGCCGTGTGAAAGAATAAATAATGGATGTGCCGCCTCGGTGAACAAATGCGTGTGTAGCCAAATTTCTCTACACACAAATGGAGAGTTAATTAACATCACGATAATAACGGCTCTTTCTTTACCTAGAGTGACCGTCAAGCACCGAATGCTATGTAGCCTATAAATGCAGCTGAAGCAACTCTTGGGTTTACTTATAATTATATACTTTCTCGGGATGCTGCTGTTGCTGCTGATGATGTTTGCTGTCTACATCTTAGAATATTAGTATACCGGTATCAACACTTTAGAAATATAGACACAAACTACTGTCTACATCTTGAAATATTAGCACACCGGTATTAGCATTAGAGATAACATATTAGTATCGATAATAGAACTAGAAATAAAGAAAGGAAAACTACTCTTGCAGAACCGTAATACGAATATAACACCTATACTCCATTACTTGTTTTCTTTATTGGGGAAAATGTACCTGCTTCCTCGTTTAATGTCTTGGTGGCTTTATCGGTGAATGTGCTGCAGTGCAAAACAAACTACACCAATTTTTTACATACGGTAATTAGGTACTTGGCAGGGGCAGGTAAAGCCTTGAAAGGGAGTGCTTGGCTCTGGTCCGAAAGGGCGCCAAAACCCATGAGAGAGAGAGAGAGAGAGAGAGAGAGAGAGAGAGAGAGAGAGAGACTACAACCTTCATACTGTCTACACCGTTCAAGTTATTATAATCACATTTAACACCAAACAGCGGGAAGGTTAACTTGAGACAGTGAAGAACGGCTCAATAATTATTACTACTGATGGTTAAGTAATTACAACTACTTCAAAACTCCTCACAATGTCTGAAAGTGATGTGTGTAATAACAAGATCAAGGTCACTTAATTAATAGCGTTCATACAGGAGTCGTCATCGTCAGTAACCCTTATTTTGTTTTGTTATTATATACAGCTAAGCGTATATTAATAGTTTTCAAGGTGTCATAATCATCAGCAACCTTTGTTTTGTTTTGTTTTGATATAATTTTCTGCTTGTTGATGAATTGGAGGGCATGTGATTCCTCCAAGACTATGCCTGGACACAGATGATCTTAATGTTACAAATTGGGCATCTGTTTCGTCGCACTGTTTGGTGGAATCAGTAGCCCATTATATATATACCGTCATAAGTGTGTTGTATTAACGAGAAATTCTTTTAAGGGTAAATTGGTGGGCTACTAACTCCTCCAAGCTATGCCACGAAACAGATCCTACATTAATTACAGGGGAATTCTTTTATGGACGAACTGGAGGGCTACACACTCCTCCAAAATACTCCAGGAAACGAACTACTCCAGATTACGAGTAGGGGATGTTTGTTTTGTTGTATAGTTAGAAGGAAGCAGTAGCCCTCCTGTTCGTCCACAAGAGATTACCCCCTTAATATAACATATGTATCATCGGTTTCCTGGCATAGTTTGGTAGGAATCACAGACCTTCAAAAAAAAAAAAAAAAAAAAAAAAAAAAAAAAAAAAAATCCCCTAAATTTAATCGAATGGCATTATAAGTCGACGTATAACGATATTTATTTTCCAAGTTTTAACCTTTTGTTCAGGTGTTAATTGACTGAACTATAGATAGGGTGGTAGGCAAGAATAATGATGATGGTGTTGGATGACTATGGTGTTGTTGGACCGGTACGATGACTCCATAGAAACAAACACACACACACACACACACACACACACACACACACACACACACACACACACACACACACACACACACAACAACAACAACAACAACAGAGCCATAACATAGTACCAAGCCATCATAAACAAATAAAGCCAATGTCCAGAATCAGAACATAAAAAAAGAAAAACACACACACACACACAACAACAGCAACAACAACAGGGCCATAATATAGTACAAAACCATCGTAAACAAATGAAGCCTATGTCCAGAGTCAGAAAACACACACACACACACACACACACACACACACACACACACAACAACAACAACGACAACAACAAAACAATATTCTTACCTACGACCCAAACTTCCAAACTTGGCCCATTAACACACACATAGGCCTACTGTGTACTGTAATAGGCTACTTCCTTAACTTTCCTTAAGATACTCGTGTTGCTTTCACTCGTTATAACCATGACCTATTCCATTCTTACCATGACCTGTTCTACTCCTACCATGACCTGTTCTACTCCTACCATGACCTGTTCTACTCCTGCCATGACCTATTACACCCCTACCATGACCTCTTCCATCCCAACCATGACCTATTCCACTCCTACCATGACCTGTCTCCAGTAGAGTGACCTTTGACCTGAGCTGGCACCGCAAGAGAAAGAAGAAGGTCCGCTGGGAGAGTGAATATAAAGGAGAGAGTCTGAGCCAACAGAGAGAGAGAGAGAGAGAGAGAGAGAAGACGGGAAGGAAGTGGTGGTGGTGGTGTTGGTGGGGGTGGGAGGTGAGGGAGGAGAAAGCGACAAGGTCACACAGACTATAGGCTTTGTATGTGTGTGTGTGTGTGTGTGTTCCTGCCTGTCTGCCTGCCAACAAACTGGGTCATGATCATTGCCCAATAAATTATGATACAGACATACACACAGGTAAGGCCAAAGTACAACAATATCCTCGCTAAAACTCTCTCTCTCTCTCTCTCTCTTTCTCTCTCTCTGTGTGTGTGTGTGTGTGTGTGTGTGAGTGTGGGTCTCTCTCTCTCTCTCTCTCTCTCTCTCTCTCTCTCTCTCTCTCTCTCTCTCTCTCTCTCTCTCAAGCATGCACACAAAAAACAATATAATGAGTACAAGTGGTGAAAGCAAAACTCTCCCCGTCAAGCCAGCAAGCAAACAAGCAAAAACGGGTGTGTGTGTGTGTGTGTGTGTGTAAAATGAGTGAACAATAGAAAAAGATGGGCTAAAGATGGGTGATAATTCGAGATAAAAGGCGAACAATATATATAAATGAGTTTAAGATGGGTGATAATGGGTGACAATGGGTGAACAATATATAAAATGGGTTAAAGAATGGGTCAACAATATATAAGTAGTGTTAAAGATGGGTTATAATGGGTGAACAATATATAAGATGGGTTAAAGATGGGTGAACAATATATAAGTAGGGTTAAAGATGGGTTATAATGGGTGAACAATATATAAAATGGATTAAAAATGGGAAATAATGGGTGAACAATATATAAAATGGATTAAAGATGGGTGATAATATAAAAAGAATTGGTGAATAATATATAAGATGGGTTAAAAATGGGTTATAATGGGTGAACAATATATAAGATGGATTAAAGATGGGTGAAAAAAAAAATTGGTGAACAATATATAAGATGGGTTAATAATGGGTTATAATGGGTGAACAATATATAACATGGGTTAAAGATGGGTGAACATTAAATAAGATGGGATAAAGACGGGTGAAAAAAAAAAAACAGTAGATGAGTGAAATAGAAATGGGGATTGAGGAAGATATAAAAGTACAATGGGCATTTTAAGGGAGGAATCTGTTTTTGGTAAATTGGAAGGCTACTGATTCCTCCAAACTATGCCAGGAAACAGACGACCCCAGTGTTATTGAATAGGAGATTTGTTTCGTGGCATAATTTGGAGGAATCACTAGGCTATCACTTTACCAACAACATATTCCTTCCTACCTTAATTAAGGGGGCAGTTCAGTGTTGGTAAATCTGGAGTAACTGATTCCTCCAAACTCTGCCAAGCAACAACAGGCCAGCATTATTTTTTGTTCACCGAGTCCTGTTTCCTATCATACTTTGGTGGAAATGAAGGCAGTAAAATATATCAAAAGTGTATTATCAACTAATTAAAAATACGGGGGTAACTTTTGGCACATTAAAACACCTTGGTTCCTCCAAAGTATGACAGGAAACAGCACTAGATTACCTAAAATAATGGTATTCTGTTGCTGGGAGTAGTTTTGAAGAATCAGTTACTCCAGATTTACCACCACTGTACTATCATCCCTTTAAAGGCCAAAGAAATAAACACAAATGCAAAGAAATAAACTATTCTTATTATTTAATGCTACAAGAAAAACGGTAACAGCAGTCATCATACAAACCAACCCATCAAAAATAAATATATAAATAAATAAATAAATAAACATACCGATAATGAATAGGCTAAATACTGTAAGCTGTTGTAGGCCACCAACTCACTGACACAACGAGCTGCTTGATTTTCACAATTATATAGAACTATAAGTGGCCCCGTGATCTTATCTTTTACCTTGCTTGTCACTTCAGAGAGAGAGAGAGAGAGAGAGAGAGAGAGAGAGAGAGAGAGAGAGAGAGAGAGAGAGAGTGTGTGTGTGTGTGTGTGTGTGTGTGTGTGTGTGTGTGTGTGTATGTGTGTGTAATTGAGAGAGAGAGAGAGAGAGAGAGAGAGAGAGAGAGAGAGAGAGAGAGAGAGAGAGAGAGAGAGAGAGAGAGAGAGAGGGGGGGAGGGGGAGGGGGGTAATTACATATACAACATAACATACATAAAAATACCCGATAATGTTTTGTACAGTACTATGCATAAATACACATACCTGGTATGTATGCTTCAGTTCACAAAGGCAACAACAAACACTAGGTCACAGACTTTCACGTTTGGTATGTGAACTTGAACTTTAAGGGATTAACTTCTGAAGCCGTCCGTGAAAACTCTTTTGATAATACCGAGAAAATATCTAGGAGGAAACACCGTGAAATTATAATCTTATATATTTAGAGACGACAACTGCTGGAACATCTATAGCCTAATGGAATGGAGGGGAGGGGGGTGAGGTATATATATTCTCAATTGAATAAAATAACTGGTACCATACACACCTCTTACTTGTACTGTACCAGGGAGCCAACACAAGGTGAAATATGACAACAAAAACAACAACAACAATGATATGCTTGAAAAACACATAAATAAAAGAATAAATGAATGAATGAATGCAGACTAATACTGAACCTGAACGTATACTCATAAACTGCGAACAGATTTTCATTATAACGGGAACGAATATTAGTGAATTATAAATACCGTACATAGCCTACAGTACAAACAACATTCATGAGAACAAATAGATGAATATTGATACTGTTACACCCGAGGCCAATATTCATGTAGAGAACAGGTACGAATATCCACGAACATCACCACTGATTGATTGATACTGGATCCCGCAACAGCGAGGTCATATAGGGTCCGAGGTAGAAGGTGATCATGAGGTTGGACAGTAAGCACAAAAGGTAACAGATGAAAAAAAAGGGACAGTTGGAGAAGTGAAAGCCCCTATGAGTCGCCTTTTACGACAAGCAGGGGAGGACGAACATCATGAATACCGTATTATACATGAATACAGACTGATAAGTATTCGCCAAAGGAGTAAAAATGAAGGAGAGCACCGCGCTAGGCATGGAATCTCCTTTGGCATGAGGGAGAAGGAGAGGAGGGACAACAAGCACGAAAGGAAATTGAAGGAAACGAGGGACAGGTGTGTGTGGAACTGAGAGGGAGTGAGTGTATGGCTAGTGTCAGAAGGAGAGTCAACAAGTAAAAGAGTTAGCCTGATGTGGAGTAGGCTACTGGATCAACTTATTTTCTATATCACACTATCACCGAGATCTTGATTTAGTGCAGTGAAGTAAAAATGTACTTGCACACTCATTCTAATTGAGGGACAAAGAAAAGCTACTGATTTCTCCAAACTAGCCTATGCAGCGAAACAAGTCTACTAATTATACTGTACTGAGGTACTTCATGGTCTGTTTCTTGGCAATGTTTGGAGGAATCGACGTGTCTCCAATTTGGCCACACAAGGGAAGGCCCAGTTAAGTGGAAGATTCTTTTGTTGGTGAATTGGAAGGTCTCTGATTGCTCCACACTATGCCACGAAACAGATTCCCTATTAGTACCTTAGAGGGCGTCTATCATCTGGTATAGTTAGGAAGAATCAGTAGGCTTCCAATTCACAACAGAAGACCCCGTTCAAAACACTCAACTTGCATCATATAACCTTCTTGACCTTGGCTGGGCTGATTACTCCCCTCTATAAGGCTCGATCCAATCTGTGGTCAGTAGTTTTTAAAGAGTACCGAGCAAGGAAAAAAAAAAACAGGCTAGAACACAACCATTTTCCTCTCTCCCTAGCAAAGACAAAAAATAACGGGCTAGAACAGAACCATTTTCCTCTCTCTCCCTTCTCTACCCGCCTTCACCTTCTCAAACATCGATTTATAGAACACATAGAAATATCAACTTCGAAGCTACCTATACGAGCATTAGTTTCACAGTGGGTGGTGTTGTTGCCTGTGGTGATATGGGTATAGTAGGCTACAATAGGCTACTTTAAGGGAAGAATCTTTTGAACGTAATTTTGTGGGCTGCTGAATCCGCCAAACTGAATCACAAAACAGTTTCCTTATTATAATGTAACACTGAGGTCCTTTGTTTTCCTTAGGGGATTGTTTGGAGGAATCAGTAGCCCTCAAAGAAAAAAGAAAAGCTTCCCCCTTCCTTCGGACCCGATCCAATCCCTTTCCACACTTCAACAGTCTCTGCCTACCTCACACGGACTTGCAATTACGTTTCCATTTATCAATTGCATTTCCGGTAACTTTATACAACAATGCACTCCAGTCACTTTCTCACACCACGCACTCGAGCCGGTCACAATATAATTTCCATGAGTAGTAAGTAGCCACACACAGCAAATGCAATATATATTTTATTCTATTATTTTTCTTCATTCGGGAGAGCATGACAAGCAAAGAAAGCAAATCTCGACCACCTGAGCACGTGTCCAAAAGTTCATTATCATCGGTTTAGTATTGCATAATATTCCCATGTTTAATTCAAGTGGTTAAAAAAAGACAGAAACACACATCTTTGTTCGAGGATTTGGTAATTTCCTGATCTGGATGATTAATGACAGTGCAAATGAGATAATATCTGACTCGCACATTCTCTTACAAAACTGTCAATAAAAAATATGACACTTCTCACTTCCCAGTTTGCTTTTCCTCTCTTGAAGTATATACACATTATTATCGTACTAGATACCTAGGTCACAAGTAAATCATAGTGTATAACATTAACTCAAGAGAAATAAAGTAAAATAGACTAAATAAAATATAAGAGACGGGTGCTAGGAGTGTGATAACTGCTTTACCTCCAGTTCAATCCGCCCACCCAAACAACATTGAAACATTATTTTCTTCGTCTTCAGGTCAATTTATGGCTACCTCCTTCCCATCTAGCGACTTGCCAGAAAAATAGAAAACATAAAAGACGGTGTGCAAATCTGACCCGAAATACGAGGAAAAAGAACGGAGGAGGAAGGAAACAGGTGCCAGTGTGATTGGCCCTTGAACCACGGGGTAGAGGCCAGTGGCATCCGGCGTTTCACTTGGCACCGAAGCCAACCTCACGTCGCCAGCGGTTGCGGCGTGGATGTTACTTTAGAGGCAGCAAAAACTCACAAGTGACTAGGCTCGGCGTCTGGGGCAGAACATTTGGCCACACGTGGCAGACAGACTGACAGACAACCAGATAAACATATACCAGTATATATATTGATAGTGCATGACAACCTTTTAGAGGATCATGGTTTGGTTGGGCCGAATTACTGAGCACTGATTCCTACAAACTACGCCAGAAAAACGGCCTACAACAATATGGGAGTAAGGCATATGTTCTGTTGAAATGTTGCATCGACTCCCAAACACCCACAACAAATGACACCCTCCACATCCCTTCCTCCCTCCTTCCTATTTTCACTCACACGTTCAGAGTAACTATTTTGGCTGTGGGTTAAGTATTTGAGAGAGAGAGAGAGAGAGAGAGAGAGAGAGAGAGAGAGAGAGAGAGAGAGAGAGAGAGAGAGAGAACAAAATCAAAGATTAGGCGCGCCGAAATTCCGGTGTATAACATTTACTATCATAGTCTTCGTCTTAATATATAATTATAGGCTACTGAACGTAAACACACCAGTAAGTAACCGATTATAAGTCCAAAGTAATCAGGTATGAAAGTGATTGTGCACATTCTTATTCAACCCCAAATATACACAATCAATATAGTTAATAAAGAGTTACTGAAGGGTAGCAGGA
Organism: Petrolisthes cinctipes; assembly: GCA_033782935.1. Lineage (NCBI taxonomy): Eukaryota > Metazoa > Arthropoda > Malacostraca > Decapoda > Porcellanidae > Petrolisthes > Petrolisthes cinctipes. The sequence goes on from JAWQEG010005643.1 coordinate 20,402, forward strand.
TGGACGAGTATCTTTACTATACTGTATTTAATGGTCGTGGTGGTGATTATTCTCTAAGTACTGCACCGGTAAGAATCACAATGAAAGTCAATACAATTAATCCACTATTAAAAAAAAAAAAAAAAAAAAGCTCGTATGGATAGTGTATTTGTATCAATAATAAAAATGAGGCGTGCTCTGACGATGTACACAGTAAGGAACTCAGCCAGCACGTGGACAACTAACTCACTAGGCTACTCCCCTCCTCCTCCTCCCCCTCCATCTGTACCACTCTCACTCGAACTGGCCACACCACACACAGCTGATTCCCCTACCCCTGCCACCAGTCCCCCACCCACATTCCCCGTCACTTCACTTCCTTCCTCTGCAGCCAGCAAATGGGGTACGGTATTCAAAGTCCCTGTTGACGATTTCTACAGTACAGTACACCTCTGACGTGTTAAACCTTACTATAAATATTATAGCCACTACAATCCACTACGTCCTCCAACCCTGCCAACCTCTTACCTACCCCAAACCTGCCAACCCCTTTCCCCAATCTGCCAACACCTTATCCAACCTGCCAACCCCCTTATCCCAACCTGCCAACCCCTTACCACTAATCTGCAACAATCTACCAACGATGAAGTAATGGGAAGCTGCCCTTACGAGGCTGACTATTTATACTTCTGAGACAACTCAACAAACTTCCTCGTTACTCCAACAAGACTCCAACAGTATGATGTCAACTCAAAGGGGAGAGAGAATGTGTCGTATTTACCTCAGCTTCCTGATAATACAGTAAAATGATAATAATACAGAATTAAATGGAACAGTGAATACGAATGTAACTGGTGAACAAAGTGGGCGAGAGAAAAATGATAATACAGGAACAAAAGGAATAGTGAATATGAATGTAACTGGTGAACAAAGTATGCGAGAAATAAAAAATATGGCTGAAGATACCATATGCAATGTGACACAGGTGAGTGACTGTTGGTGTAATTATAGGATGGGGTTTACCCGTTACCAGTACCGGTATGACTCCCAATGACAGTGTGAGGTCTGTCTACAACAACCTGCCAACCCAAACGACTAAGAATAACGTTCAAGGACCAGCCGAGTGAATAATTACGGGGTTTTCTATATTAGAGAAAATACGCTGTTGTTGGAGATTTTATAGACTTTATTGTTATGGGTGACGGCATAAATAAAGTCCAGAGCCAATACTGTTTTCAGGTTAATTATATAATTGTTCGAAGTTCTAGTGTCACCCAAAGATTGCCGTAAGATATCGAACAGCTGATCAGAAACGAGGTGGTGATTTCAATTATGAATATTTACCATGAGAGAGAGAGAGAGAGAGAGAGAGAGAGAGAGAGAGAGACGACCACTGGTGCACTGGAGATTGGATGGGGGACCTACTGAGTAGTTCTTATGGGCATCAGATGGGTGGGGTGGCTGGGTACACAACGGGGGTTACGGGAGTAGAAGGGGTATGCAAGAGGAAGACAAGGGAAAGAGAAGGACCGGGAATGCCAAGATAGAACAGTTGGATGTGAATTTGGGTACGGAAAGTCGAGTTAGTTGTTTGTCTGGGTACTTACAGGGTATAGTCTATAATTATATGCAGTAGGCCTATGGGTTAATTCGAAAGTGGGTGTGTATGGGGAGGTCAGACTGCATGGGTTTGTTTTGTTGTTTTGGGTAGAGTAATAAGTAAGCTGAGGATCTGTTTCTTGTCGTTAAAAACTATTGGTTAATATATTTTCTGTACGGTTTAGTGTGGCGAAGTGTGTTGTGTAAGGTAGGATGGATGTGCTGGGCTGGTGAGTGTAAAATTTGAGTGGGTGGGTGGGTGAGTGAGTGCGTTAGGTAAGAAAGTCTAAACGGGTGATGTGTGTTGGGTGGAGAAAAGTTTGGAGAGCTAGCTGTCTTGAGTGTGACATGGGTATAGGTGTGTACGGTTGGGGGATGGAATGGGGTGGATGGGTTGGAGAAGGCTGGGGGTATTAGGTGGATGGGTTGGGGAGGGATGGTGGTATTGGGTGGGGACGCTGATGACAGTGAGTATACGTGGAATGGCTAGTGGCAGGAAATACTGTAATATGGAACTCTAAGGGAAAAACATATTCAGTAGGGGAATAAGTAAGTTTGTCGGGTAAGTCCATGCTCCCGTAGTTCCACACCCGACGCAGTAAGAGACGGTTACACGAGGAAATCACCCTGAGGAGGACCAACAGGTGTGAGGGACAACAAAATAATGACCACAGGAAACTCTCCCTTATTTCCCTCGTCCCTACTCCATAAATCCTCCTCCTCCTGCCCCATCAACCTTCCTTCCCTCCCCTGCTGCCCGGCCTACCTACCCACCTAGGCTACCTCACCTACCACCCGCCACGTCTCGTCTTACTACTAATACGCTGACAAACATTTACCTTTGATCACGGGGCAGTATATGGTCCCTAGCTGGGTGAAGGTCCTCGCTAGAAACACTGAGGCCACAGGTTCCGAGTGGTCTGTAAGGGCGTGACTAGACAGGGGCGTCGCGCACCCACACACGCTCAGGGCTCGCACACGACTACTACCACCAGCGTCCCGTCCCGTGGCCCGCCTGCGCTAATCCATGCGGACCCTTGCGCCGACCACACTTGGCAACCCGCTTACTTGCAGCCTCGCCACCACTGCCCCAAATTTCCCCTGCAAATGAGCAACGCACTCTATTTTTACAATATTGTTTCATTCTTTCATTCTGGTTCGTGTGACCAGACTCCTGCAGGAATTGCCAAACAGAGCCATAGGTTAATCCACGTACGAGGTGCGAACGCCACCAGAGAGTAGAAGGCACCAAGGTCTTAATCTTGGAAGGCACTATTTGAACGAAGGAAATAAAAGGAAAGAGGGACAGTTGAAGGATTAAAAGTGAGTGTCTCGATTCTGAGGGGGCGCCCAAACGCAAAGTAGGCCTACTACCCACATCAACTCTGGCTCCACCCACCCACACGGAAAAATGTGGATAAAGGAACAAGCATAAGGCACGGGGAACTGGTGGAATGATTATGAACATACTGTAGAGTTAAATGCAGGGTGGGTGGAAACCACCCATACCGTGTGGTTTCAGTGCCGCTGAGGTGTAACCAAAATTTACCCGCGATATAATTATGTAGTTTTTAGCTAAGAGTACACACACACACAGGGAGAGAGAGGCTTGAAATGGATATGACACTGAGAGCGAGAGCACCTGTTTCCGCCCCTGATTTGTGTATGTTGTTTGTAGGTACGAAGCGAGAAAGGTAGTATTGGAGGTAGGAGATATGGTGGTGTTGGTAGTAGGAAGCGTATGGGCTACTGATGTTAGTAGTGGGATGAATGGTAATGACAGCAGCTAGTGGTAGGGTGAGGAAGTATGAGCTGGGTGTTAGGAATGGTGGTGTTAGCAAAATGAGTTGAGGATGATAGAAGACCGCCCTAGTCCTGGGTGACCCTGTAAGACGACGATAGAGATGATGATGATAGATAGGAGGGACAGGAAACACTTTTTTGCTGGCAACTGTACTTACCTCTACTATTAATTTTCCTGTAATATTGTTATTCAGCAAGGTAAAATATAAACTTTGTTAATTCTATACTTTATTATTTTGGTATCAAACCAGTACCTTCATATCTCCTAACTAAAACCTAGTTTCACTAGACAAACACTAACAAATGACTGTATCTTCTTCCTCACTTACAGTATCTGTCAGCCTTCATCTTAGAGCGGCGATCCAACAACGCTTCATGAAGGATACCATCCTCCCTAGCAGATTTAAGCTCAGCTATACCCTCCTTGTTAATCCTCAAACGTTTGTCTTGGAACTTTTGGAACTTTTTGACATAATTTTTCTCAACATCTTTCAGTTTCCCCCGCTCCTCTTCTGGCACCTCTTTGGGTCGGTCACACTCCCTGCAACATCATTCAACAGAGTAGGTAAGAGAGATCCTAGTCATCAGCTTGGTAACTAAAAACATATGAGAAAGAAATAAAAAAATCTGATGATTATCATCAGTATGTAATGAGTTTACAGCCGTAACAATATTAATATGTTCTTTTCTGGGAGTTAAATGAACAAAGATGTTCATAGCACATGCAGGCTGGCAACTTCTAGTTTGGTATATCCAAAGAAAGGAAGCCTTGTTACTACTAAAGTAGTGTGCATTTGTCTCAGTTGACCCAAAGTCCATGTAAATCTTGCAAGAAAATATGCCCTTTTCTGTTCTCTCACCTGATGGCATTGCTGCGTATGGTAACCATTTGTTCAGGTCCAGCTGATGCACAGGTGGCGACAACATTGTCATCATCGTCAAGGCCAAGAAAGCAATCATTTGCTCCTAACAAAGCCATTTTCCCTTCCTGAAAGTACAGCACACAAAAATTCTGATAAGAAATTCATGTATGATCAATCTGTGTACATCATCATCAATCCCCCATTTGTCTTTTTTCAAGGGGTTGGGAGGCTCTAGTGCCAGGGGTAGAAAAGGGAAATAGAAATACCCGGTACAGAAAGTAAGGACAGAGTATCCAGTGAGAAGGGTCACACACACATCACTCCCCCTTTCAAGCCAAAGAAATTCTCAGCTCCCCCCCATGACATACAGTCCATCCATTCATTAAGCCTTGATGAAAGGAGCCTAGGACTATGGTATCAAGATACCGTATGGTGAATGAAAGCTTTGCATATTTCACTTCACAGAGAGGAAGATGTGTTGTATTTCATGAAGGAAATAAACGGCATGAGGAAGTTATAAAACTAAACGATATAGAGCAGGACACTAATGGAGAAGTGATCACAGATAGAGAGGGAAGGAATGTCAGTGTCACATGGGAAATGTTCTCAGCAACTCTTCCGCTTAGGGACCAAAAGTCAGTAGTCAATTGGTTTTAATAAAACTGATATTCAAACTCATCAATTCTGATATACTCCATACCTGAAAGACAGGTTGCCACATCTCTCGTGGTCCAATGGCATCTGCTCTGCCTACTACACGGCCAGCTCCATCCACACCCAAGTATTTGTTATAACCAGACTTAAGGGCAGTGCGGTTATCCCCAGCTGGCACACCAGTTAATACTTCCTCTGGAGATGGTCCATCTCCTATGGTAAAAAGAACATGACACTGGGGCTGAAGAAATGTAAGTGCCGTTACATGTGCAATTGCACCATATAGATGTAAAATGTTGCCTATTGTTAGGAGTATGAGCAAGTTCATCCTCTAAATACAATACTCAAATGCATATTTCCACTATGCTATTATCCATTATTTCTAAAAAATGCAGGGTCACTTATTCATGTATAATAGCTAATATTAGAAGAAGCTGGATTGAGCCATTGTAGATGCCTGTCTGGGATGCAACACAGCACCCCATTCCATTAAACACATTATTGAAGACTGCAATGTACACAACCACACTCGCCAACAACACAACATACACTCTCTGAGGGCACTGTGGGAAAGCCCGGTTCAGGCCATGGCCTTCCTCAGGAGCTCGGGGCTGCTCGGCCAGACGGCTTGAGGAACTTCAACTACAACAACTAACTAATATTAGAAAGTGAAAACTATTTTATACTGATCTTTTGATGATTTAACTTAATCATGATGGAAAGTATGTACTGTAAATGAATTAGGGAATAATATGACAGTCCCTGGAATATGAGAACAAATTTTAGTTTACAAGGACACAATGATGGAATGCTGAGGATACAATTTTAATAACAGATACAGTAAAAATTTACCTTCATCATGTGGAGCACCAGCCGTGAACAATCCACTGTCGAGAGCACAGACATATATAGGAGTATCCCCAAGCTGAACTGCCAAGGAACCGGTCATCTATTCATAAAAAAAAATCAATTTCTCATCAATTTACAAGCATGAGTGTATCTGCAACTCAGAATTTACAGTAGTATACATTTCATATAAAAATTTGTAAGGATAACACCGAGTTTGATGGTGATCCGATTTTACCCCATACTAGCTCTATAACAAGCAGTTTACAGCATCTCCGAGAAAATTGAGGAAACTAACATGAGACTAAAATTTTTTATAAGTAAATGATTTTTGCACAGAATCAAAACTCTCTTACATATTAGGGAGAAACTATACATATGGTGACATCTCAATCCCCAGTAAACAGAGAGAGTTCAGCCACTCATCTTGGACGTGATATTCCCATTCTAAATATCCCGATTTGTTACCTGGGAATCAAAATTTTAGGAAAGTGAACCATATAGAATTTTCTCCTACTCAAATGATTTAGTGTTGCAGCTTTGGTCCGTATGCAAGAATATCCTTGGTATTGACCATCGTGTGGTAATGGTACGATAGCTAACTACTGTACACAAAATACAGTGCAATCATCAATACCAAGAATGTTCTTGCACATGGACCACAATCCCGGCATTTGGTAAGCTTTTGTTTGAGAATACTGTAATTCCTACCTCTTGTAGAGCCTCGCAGCACCACCAACCACCATGATCTGCCGTGTCTGTATTTTTCCTGGAACCATCGCTGCTCCTACCACTCTCATCCTCTGCTTTTCTCTTCTTTGATTTGTGTTTCTTGTGTGACCTGAAAACAATGGGTCAAAATATAATCACACATCATACACCGAGTATATATATATAGAGCATATTATTGCACAATATATACAGTATTAAAAGTGAAAGCATAAACTAAAAAAAATATCAACAATAAGTTTGATATCAAGTAAAATTTGGTTACACTGAACTTTACTCAGTTTATGCAGTCATGTGGAGAGACAGCCTGACAAAACGAGACGGTACGGTATGTGAAGTAGATGTGTTGCAGAGAGTAAGGAGTAAACCCTAAGGTGGTGTAGCCTTCTAGTATGAATGGAAAACATGAATTTGTCTAAGGTATATGAGAGCAAAGTGGAGGAAGAAGGAGGGACATACAATACCTAAGAATGAAGTACAAGGAGAGTTAGAACTGGGAAGTGTGATTGCTTGCGGATGAAACACGTTTCCCTATGTCTGGATTTTTCTAACTTTATTAATTGTTCATATATATTTTATCAAATCATTGTGAGCATAGAGCATTTAACCAAACCTGACCTAACCTAACTCTTGAGGTTGCCCCAGTCCTAACTAACTAAGCCCTATTTAGGTCTGCTTAGCAAGATTAAGAGTTCTTTCTTCGCAATAATTTGGTTGAAAATTAATAGAATACCCCCAAAAAATATATATCCGTTTATTATACCATCCGTTTTATTATACCATTCGTTTATTATACCATGCGTTCAGTATACCATCCATTTTATTATACCATCCGTTAAGTATACTATCCGTTTTATTATACCATCCGTTAAGTATACCATCCGTTTTATTATACCATCTGTTTATTAAAGACCCTGTGATCGTGTATGAAAAAAAAATGGAGGCTTCTGATTCCTCCTGACTATGCCACGAAATAAAGAAGCTTCTTCCATATAGGTGTGCGTGTGTGTTTCGTGGTGATATTTGAAGGGCTCATTTACCACCAATTTTCACACATACACACACACACTTTATTTCTTACTTACACATACACACTTTATTTCTCACACACACACACACTTTCTTTTTTACTTACACACACACACACACACACACTTTATTTCTTACTTACACATACACACTTTATTTCTCACACACACACACACACACACACTTTCTTTTTTACTTACACACACACACTTTCTTTCTTACTTACACACACACACATTCTTTCTTACTTACTTACACACACACACACTTTCTTTGTTACCTACACACACACACACACACACACACACGTTAATGACAAACCTTTTTTCCCCTTTCAGTTTCAGTGGTTTTATATTAACTCGACTGTAATCCATCTCAACACTCGACACACTTTTAATTGTCCTTGGTAAGATGGTCGAGTGTGTTAGTGTTTATTATGATCATTCAGAGTTGCCAACTAAAATTTGTCTAAAGGCGCTAAGTTGGTCGAAAAAAGGCGCTATATTATTATAAGTAATAAAGCTCATAAATTTTTCCATTAGATTTGCTTTATAAATTCGCGGTAAATGTCTACTCTATTGCCGGTTGGTATTACGATATTTTTACCATTTTTACCCACTAATTTATACCATTCTAAGACACTTTTCTTCTATGGCATTTTCTTCGGAAATGTCCCATTCTAAGATATTCAAATGAGGAATTTGAAATTAGCCTGACCTATACCTAACCTAACCTAACCTAGACAGCATCAGACTACCGGGACCGAACCTGGGCAAACTACCGGGACCTAACCTGCCGGGCAAACTACCGGAAAATAACCGTAATAAAGGACAAGTAGATCCGGGGTCCTGGGACCTAGCCAGATCTGGCAACACTGCTACAATTTTTGTTCTATAATAGCTCCGCTAGATCACTGCTGATTATATATATAAAAAAAAAAGCTAGAATCTCACGTTAAAGTAAATAAATGAAGTAGGGACAAACTCCTGTTAACTTCCCTCAGAAACGTTATTTCACCCTGGAAAATCGGATAAGTGAGATAAACTACTATTTATCTTCTTAATCTCTCCCAACAACTCTCGCAAAAACCAGCCTGGCAGGGCTTCACAAGTTCACACCTCTTTCCACTCTAATGTCTCCATCCGTGACTGTGTGGTCTGTTTCCTTGTGTCCTCAGGAGAAATCGTACTTAGCTTTCGCAAACACTTCTGTTCATAATAACGACGTCTATTCGTGCCAAGTACTCAATTCTTGGTCATATTAATAATGATTATGACCAAGGCTCCACCAACACCAACACTTATCCACATCACATTTCCACATGGCCCAGTTCCATCCACCATGGATTTCATTGTCACAGCATGTGTCATCGCATGGCTCCTCAAAAACACTGAAAGATATGCAGAGCTGGGCGTTTCTCCACTTCACATATCAATATTTCATAGTCAATAACATTTACTGTAGCTATTGTGACCAATAACCATCAGCTGGGTGACCTGGTGTCTGGCCACAGTCTGAGTCTACGACCAACATGACCATCAACAACGCCAGAGCATCTGCAACAGCTCCACTGAAAAGTGACTCTTGTGCGGGGACCTAAAGTAATACTGTACTTGTGAAGGTATGGAGTATCATCACACAACTATTATAGGCCTACTGGTATTCTTTTTAACTCAACAGGAATCTAATTACTGTACTATATTACAAGAAAAATTCGTGGAATGGATTTTCTAACAAATTTATTTGTTTAACATGAAGGAAAGCAGAGGAGAGTTGATGCCACAATGACTAGGTCAACAAGTTTAAATATTACAGTATGTAGAAAGAACCCAATAGTATAACTATTGATTACATAAGCTAAAATAATAAACTCTTACACAAAAAAATACTTGTGCCTTGTACTGGTCTAAAAATAAATATACCAAATCAATAATGCCAACAAATATTTGATGATATTTGCTTCAACCATTTCCCCATAACTTCTTCCTAATACGGTCTTCCAAGATGAATGGAAGAAAGTTACGGTAATGGTAGTGCTGGACTTATTATTATTATTTTAGACTTCATTATAGTTTTTTGCTGACCGTGCCCCACTAGAACACTGATAAAAATGAACTGTATCTGGTAGATACCACATGAACACAATGAGATTCACCGATTACTGTACTGTACTCCTAAGTAACCATTATCTGTTCACTTGAGGTCACTTCAATACAATGGAATATACTGATGTCCTAGCACCTAGTATCAAAACCATGTGGCACCAAGTTACATTTAGTAGACTATCTGCTTACAATTATCAGTCCCAAGTAAATTCTGTTCCAGCTTTTCTTCTTTTTCCTTCGTGTTTGCTCTCTCTCCTCTCTCTCTTCCTTTCATCCTGGTATCAGCATAGCATTACTCAATTAATTGTTTACATTTAGCTACCGATAAAAGAGCTACCTACACTTAAGTCATATGATCGATTAATTTGAGGATGAAAAAAGACTGCCCTACCCCTGGAATACCTTGCAGGTCGAGGGAGTGTGATAGAGAGATGGAACAGCAAGCATGAAGGAAATTGAATGACAGGAGGAAAAGTCAAATGAGCAGCAAGAGGACACATCAACAGATTATGTGACACTAACTTTACAGAAGACCAGTGTGCAGCTAAGCTGAAGGTAGTCTCAGTATTCATGTGATTGTGTCTTTATTGTAGTACAGATGCAGGTCTGACTGTCAGATTAAACCTTACCATATTAGAAAGTAGAATATTTGGTAAAGAATGAACAAATTATTCCATTTTGCCAAAATAGTATTCTTCGTTTTCTTTCATTAAATGGGAAGTTGTTATTTCCCGTGTATTGACTTCTTTAGAAAAAAAACATACAAAGTCACAAGTTATCCTATAAATATGTTTCATTAACTAAGTCTTTTCTACACAACTCTTAAATAGTTAATTAAATAAGGCTCTGCATAAGTAAAATGGATCTAGTAGACTTGACATTTGTGTCCGTAAGGAGGAGGTAATTTGAAGGTACAAGTACAGTACTGTACTGGTAGTTATATTTGCAGTACAGTACTGTAAAAATAACACTATTTCCTCAATTATAAGCCACCACTGAATGAAAGCCACATGGTGAAATGAAGACCTTGTTTTATGTGCAATAAACTTGACTCATTATAAACAGCAATCTAAATTTACAACTTGTGCCATCACACTAAAATCTGAATGGGTAAAAAGGTAAGGAATACTAAATATATTCAAAATAAGAATTTTCATTGTACTCATTTGTGTAATTCAAATTAACTTATGGGACATGTAAAGTTTGAGGCTACACATTGCCCTTAAAGATATGAAGCGTCATTACAAACTAAAATTAGAACTTGTGGCTTATAATTGAATAAACACACTAATCAATTATGATACTAACGATGCATGCATACTATGAAAACAGTTATTATCTGTCATCATAAACCCACAGGAACAACTACCATAATACTTTAGAAGCTGAACAATAAAACAATGCAACTTACATCATTGTTCATTATCACATCCTCCCATGATGACCATCCTATACACGAATTACATCAAATACACAATTCCAGTAATACCTGTATCAGCCTATACTGAATTCTTGCCAAATATACAGTATAATCATCCAAGACCAAGAACATTTCCACCACTATGCTTTAGATATAACTATGATGATTCAATATGCAAGCCTATTACACACTGTACATGCATATATGTACATATATTTTCCAATAATATATTAAGTATAGCATATCTGAACATGTACAAAACAAACATACAAGACAATTTTATAAACATCATACTGTTATTAATTTAATGGGGTAGCCTAACTGAAAAAGAAAGAAAAGAGTAAAATTTAGATTCTCTTAAATTGTTCAGCTCATGAACAGACCCTGAAGAAGTAGGTGCAGTATCTCTCTCCACAACACAGTCCTATACATACTACTGCAGGACTAGACCTCTCACTATGGAAGCTTACAGCTATGAAATTCGTCCATTTGCTGGCATACAGCAGGGTAGAAAAGGGTGTGCATGGGAACACGTTGTCAACCATGACTTATCTTTTGCTGTTCTGCCTGCTCTGTGAAAGCAAACGCATTGTGACTTGTTGGATATCACTATCATCATTATTAATAAAACTTAAAACTAGTGAATTAATTGTATTTCAAGAACAAAATAGACATTTAAAATAAGTTATTATTCTGATTGTTTCTATTGAAGATAATGCCTACATTAATGTGCTAGGGAGCTGCCCTAATTCAAGTTACAAAATATTTTGTATAAATTTTTGTAATCAATAAAATCTAACAAAATTATGAAATATGTTCAATTTATACTAAGTTTTGTTAAACAAACTGTATGGAAACTAATTGGATGATACTGTAATGTATTTAGCCTAAAGCTTGGTATGAATATCAGTAACTCTGTTTTTACAAAAATCTTCAATCATCACTCTCCCATTTCCCTATATTCAAGGGTAGAAAAAGGAAACAGAATACAGAAAGTAAAGATAAAGTACCCGTGAAATAGGTCACACTCACATCACTCCCCCTTTCAAGCTTCAATAAGTTTAATTAGTTTTTTTTATCATATTTGGTGGAATAAATACTTACAGTACAGTAGACTGGAGATATTTCAAAAGTGGTAAAGTATTGCATGAAATTTCTTAGCTCACTTTTTCTCTTTTAACAGTGTTGAGATGTCACAAAAATACTATAATTCATTCATTCATACAGATTGACAACATGTTCCCTCATGGAAATCCCCTTAAACAGGAAAATTAAATTTGTAGGACTATTTGAAACCCCACACTGACTGTTGATATTGACAACATTTATAGAAAACCCATGCCATCTCAACCTGCAAAGTTAGATTATCAAATATACAACTCTTGAGAATAAGATGGTTGCTAAATGAACTGGTTGAATTTCAGAATTTTTTCCAGCATTTGAATGTATGTAATGGTAGCAATCCAAATGAATGAAAGATGAAACAATTTCTTTTTATACTGTTTCAAGGAAATTCAAGAACACCTAATTATCAGGCAACTGAAATAATGGATACATCAGAATAGTGAGATCATAAAAAGCCATTTGTCTGAAAGCTTGCCATCATTCCTGCTTAATATTTATTGATACCAGGTATCTGCATCAGAAAAAAAGTTACTGTACTTCAAAAGTATGTTTCAATGAGTAATATTTTCCGAGTTTACTGCTCTGGTCCAGCATTTTCTGCCTGATCAAGTATTGTTTCAAAAGCAAATGGTACAAATGCATATCCTGTCCCTCCATAAAACTTGCTCTGGAACTCGACCCTGAAAGGAACAGATTTTGTTAACATTCATAATTCATTGAGAGTAATACACAAATTCACTAACTTGTGGTACTGCTTATGTAAAATATTATCAGAATAAATAATTTACTTTAAAATTCTGAATCTAAATTGTGCTGGCAGACAGTTGTGATGGAACAGCATATCAGCCTCACACAAACACACACACACACACACACATTGCCAGGAAAATATGTTATTCATTGCTTGCTTAATTTCTTATCTCCTTCCTCAAAAGGATGAAATACTGTAGCTGTTATCCTTACCAATGGAGTCTGAGTGTGTGAAGGAAAGCAGAGAGTCCCTCCATCAAGACAAGGATGGCTACTGTAAGGAATGCCCAAACAGCAAAGATAGCATATGTAAGGAAACCTCCAGCCAGGCCACTTGTAGTCAACCCAATACGTAGAACCATTTGCCACAGCACCTCGCTCAGCTCTGTTAAAACAATGGGATGGATAGGAAAGACCCCAATAATACTTTGCCTAATGAGGTAAAGAAGTTATTCCTCTTCTACCCTGGCCAGCCATTATGGAGTGTTCATGAGGGAAAAATTAATCAATACATATGCATGAATGAATATTGGGAATCAACCAATATCCTATTTAGTATAATAGGTCTAGTATAACATTTACTGGATACCCATTGCTTACCAATGAACAAGGTTAACAGAGGGAATAGAATTTAACTGTATAGTAGTCAGGAAAAAGGTCTGATTCTGATATTCATATTATGTTTTAAAGCTGTGACATGTACAATATTATTTATGTGAATGCATGAAGTGACATAATTTTCTTGTAATATAGTGCATTACAACTTTCTTTTACCAGATTACATCATAAAAACAACATAGGAATGTAATTTACTTACGTGCATGAGCGAGAGAGAGGGCCCAGAGTCGTAGGTAGGAGGCTGTGTGAGAAACTGAGCCCAGAACATATTCAATGGTGTGTATACCTTGGTGTATCATCACTTCACCCATATCATGTTCCTCAGCTGTTGCTACTGCTGCTGCTGCTGCTGCATCACCTCCACCTTCCTCCACTACTCCTTCACCACCGTTGGCTTGCATCATCTACAATAATTTAACATACAATTTTCTATTGCTATATTGCAGTACAGAAATCCCTCGTTATACACAATTTCTAAATAATTTTCTGATGGCCTAGTTGTTTGAATCTACTTACTTTTACCTATTCTTCTCCTGGTGTATATTTCACACCATAACAACTGTTTTTCCGATAGTATAGATGGAACAACCAATATTACGGCCATAATTAATTTCTAATTTTGCGTACATATATGCACTGAAGGCACTGCACAGGATTAGAGACAATGTACCATCCAGCCTCGACTTACTATGGTCCTCTGCTTGTGCATGCGGTGGAGAAGGAAGGGCTTAGCACACAACATCCAGGGTACACAGAGCAGGGCCACAATTAAGAGGAACCTTTGCAGCCCAAATTGTCCAGCAAACATATAATAGGAGCACACAGGACCGGGCTCTTCATAAGGCTTCACCAGTACCTATAGGAGAGAAAAACGAGCATCACATAATTTCTAGATGACCATCACCGAGTCTGTCAGTCACATATACTGTACAGCCAGCAGCATTAATTCACGTCTATCTCATGTACTAAATAATGCTAATATGACCATATAAAGTTGCATTCTGAACCATTTGTTCTAATAACATATATAATTTACTATGTGAAAAGTGGGTCTGTCACATCTGCATTTAAGGGGGAAATTTTGTGTTGGTAAATCTGTAGCAACTGAATCCTCCAAACTATTCCAAGCAACAGAGCACCATTATTTTTGTTCATATGGTCCTGTTTCCTGGCATACTTTGGAGGAATCAAGGCACTCCAATGTAACAAAAGTGGATTACCCCCTTAAATAGTGTTACAACATCACTAGGCTCCTACTTTCACAGCTGGAAATGAAGCGAACTTATGCTGCCGACTGTACAATCAGTAAGTTTAACTAAGAGATAGGGGATATAACAAAGGGGATGTATAAGTCTGCTAAGCACAGTCAGCAAGGTGTACAGTAAACCCTCATTAACTCGGATCAATTGGGGGAAGACCCATGTCGAGTTATCCGAAGATCAGATATATCAGAGGGCTTAATTTTGAGGCATACGACTGGCCGCATGTACACCCGCCCTCAAAACTACATGTGCTTATAATATAGTTAAAGGCAAAGAGCGTATCTTATCTCACATTAACGATGTATCCCCTATACAGTCAACTATAATAACAGAGGAAAAATCAAGTTTGTTTATGGTAAAGAAACACTGTGTGGAGTCACTGTTGTGTTACCGTCATGACCGATGCATATGTGACTCCGTAGCTCACTTGGCAATGACTCGGCCAATTATATATCAATATATCACCATTTTTCAGGCAATAATAAGTTAATTAATTCAAATCAATAAGCTGCTTATACATAACTGTTATGGTAAAAGTATAACTATATATGTGGTCAGTCGACATACGGTATAAATGTATGGTAGAGAGATGGTAATTCGAGTTTTGTACAATCAACTTGTGTCACTTCTCAGGCTATAGGCCTTTGTGACGATGCACCTGGAAAATCTCAGTATAAGCCGGATATACGTCAGAGTTATTTATAAGTGTCCGAGACATTGACAGTGTCCGAGTTATTCGATATTCGGCTTATATGTACAGTATCTAACTTAGGGTGGGTTTACTGTATAGTAGAATGGTTATTGAGAGGATGTGATAGAGATCAGAGAAGTTGATGACCAATGGGCATGTTTGCTACTCTACAGTAAAGAGGCAAACCCTTCCTGCTTAAGGGAGAATGGATTGGTTGTTGAAACCACTCTTAGAGCTAACAAATTTTTTGAGTAACAAAAGCATGCTGCCGTATACTACTCAATACACCTGTTAAATACAATGTTTCACTAGTTGTTTGAAATAATCACCACAATGTAGGAAGACGTAGTAGAGGTATTAACTAACCATGTTAATAAAGGTGATGAGAATGGAGGGGGCACAATTTGGAGAAACAGAGGGATCCCCACCAGCACCATACCATGTCCACTTATGAAATACCAGCAATATCAGGTAAAGGAATAAGCAACACAGGAACAGCAGTTGGGGGATGAACTCACAATAGATGCTCATAGGTCGATTGAAGAATCTGTAAAAGTAATAATATTCTGTAATTCGTAGTTCATATGAAGTTCTATAACAATCAACGTCCAACCCTATTTATAGCTTAATTCCTATTCCCCAGGTCACTGAAATAACAATTGTACAAAAGCACAGTCATACTTTGGAGTGTCCAGAGATGGGAAAGGGTTATTATCCACAGACATTTCATGTATAGTAATGTCAGTAATATGTTAAAAAAAGGACTCAAACAGTTGCAACCAAAGAATGGTTATTATTTGAATAACTAGTGTCAAATGTTTGAGTGGGTATTAATAAAATCTTTTCTGTAACAGCTCTTTTTTAAACCTATACATTCCTTACTTAGTCTGTCATTCTTTCAATTATTTCACTTTTCCACATACCAGCTTT
Source organism: Petrolisthes cinctipes (assembly GCA_033782935.1). NCBI lineage: Eukaryota > Metazoa > Arthropoda > Malacostraca > Decapoda > Porcellanidae > Petrolisthes > Petrolisthes cinctipes. Next base: position 36,805 of record JAWQEG010005643.1, read on the forward strand.
ATGGATAGTTAAATACTTAACAGTCCAGTATTAGTAGAACAAGCATAATCAACTCACCGATGATTCCACACACTCAGGATGACACCAAACAACATGTGAATAACTCCAAAGATGATGGATATCTTCATTTTGTAGGAATTATAGAAGTTGATTTTGTTGTTAGCAATTTGCCACATGGGATCCAAGCCAAATGGATATGGGTATTGGTCATATTGTTCTTTGTTGCCTGGATCCAGGGTGAGTTCCTTAGACATCAGCACTGAATTACTGTGAAGAGGAACAGCAAAAAGCAGTTTTAATACACATTATTTTATTTACCAGCTTTCTACTATACAGCTTTTGGTTGTAACCCTCTTATCATGACCCCCAAGTCCAGCCTCAAAATACAGTACGTATCATTACAGCTTCCATTGCTTTACAATTTGAACAGTATATATGCTGCGATATAGGCTAATCCCCAGTGTACCATTCAGAGAAAGGTGAAACAAAATTGAGTGCACAGCATTGAATCACATCAACCCCAAGGCTAACGATTATTCTTTTGGAGGCCGCAAAATGAATGGCCCTCAAAAACCTTGAAGATAATCATACAAGTTGCATTTAATTTTTTGCAAGTGCCATGATACAATTTCTTCTACTACACAAGCTGTCAGTCACTTTGGGTTGAGTGGTACTTCATAACGATCTGGCAGTGAAGCAACTAACCTAACTGAGAAAAGCCATCCACTAATATTAAAAGTCCCAACATCTCAAATGCAAAAACATTTCACTGTTCTACAGTCTGATTATAGAAATTCTGAAGGTTTCAATGACACAATATAAAAAGAGTTATATGATAAAGACAAGCTGTTAATTACTGCAAATAGTTATCGACTCTTACTTGAAAGCTGGATGCCATGATGAACCAAAGATGTTGAAAGCCTTTGAGAAGACATCATTGTAGATCAGACCAGTGTACATAGAGAATACACCCATCAACAAGATGATGTACCGCCCTCCAAAGAAGATGTTCCAAATCTGAAAAAGGAATCAAAATGTTTTTTAGTCTATAATAATGACTGGTACAGTAGTCTATAATAATGACTGGTACAGCACCTACATGGTATAATACTGCAATTTAAAAAAATTAATAAACAATAGCAATCTCGCTGAGGTAAATATTAAAGTTCAAATGACAGGAATATTCATTTAATCAGTTTTAATCCCAGGAGTGGTAAAGAAGTCTAGTCTGCAACTACTTTTAAAGTTCTTAGTAATGCATTTACAGTGATACACAAAACTATGTTTGCATCCCAGCTCTCTCAGTGTTGTTTTTCTCAATATTTTCTACTGTTCCTAACTTATACAAAACAAACAACATACCTCATTATCAGTCTTCTTGGCTGACAGTGGTTTTTCTCTCCACACCATCCAGGCTCCAAATAGTGCCATTATAATACCATGGCCAAAGTCACCAAACATGATGGCAAACAGGAATGGGAATGTGATGATGGTGTACGGAGCTGCAATGAAAAACATAATTACTCCAAACACATCTCAAACAGGAATGGGAATGTGATGATGGTGTACGGAGCTGCAATGAAAAACATAATTACTCCAAACACATCTATGTCTAAATATATTAAACAATTGTATAACTGATAACATTACGTACAGGACAGCAAGTAATTCATAATTTATTTTCTGTATTTATATCTATCAACAAGTCTGATATTGTAAAAAATTTGATGGCCGTGGCTTCCTCTAAAAGAGAACCACAAAACAGACCATTTTGACTTGGTCAGTATGCTTCTCAGTAACTCTGAAAACAGCCCCCAAATTACAATTGCACTATGGATAATTTCACTGATTTCGATGTACTTGGCCTCTCCAACACTGTACAGTACTGTACTATATTAATCTGGTCATGCTTTGTTAATTTGTAGTCCTAAATCTAGACCCTGTTGTGCTACTGGAAAATAATGAGCAATAAAATGCACGAAACAGCTGTGCCGACTCTAGTCTGTGACTATTGATACATTAAATGCATCACCAAACACTATAGCAGCTAAAATTATTCTTTCTGGAAATCCATGATATAAATGCATTTGTAAATCGTACCATTATAAATCTCAAAACTTAAGAATAATATACTAACCTGGGTTTATTTCTCGGTAATTAGCCACACCATAAGAGTCAATCAGAGTTTGAAACGCCTTGGTAAACTTGTTTGTTCGGTGAAAAGTTGGTGGAGATTCTTGAGTACTAAGTCGGTTTAAAATTGCAGGGAGACTCCCACTCTTTTCCTGAAACATTACAAACCAATACATTCGACAGTTTAATCTTTTATCTTCAATCACTGTTGTGGCTCAGTGGTTAAAGCTCTGGCACTCAAGCTCATAGACCAGGGAGGGGTGTGTAGGTTTAAAATATCAAGAACTAATTTCCCTTTTCTCAGTTAGGAAGGGGTTCCAGTCCCAAGTAAGGAAAAAAGAAATCAGAAAGGACAGCTCTCATCCATATTACAGCTCTGATTCTACTCATCATTATATGGTCAAATAATAATACTATGACAATCTCACCGTGCCACGTCGCAGAGCCAGTTGAACGTCTTCAAGGTTGGCCACAGGGATCCAACACTCAGCAATAAGACCGTTCTGAATCACATCTAGGTTGAACATATTGAGGGTGTGGTAAATGCTTTTGATCTTCCACACCTTCATCATCCAGGCCCGTATGTCACGTGCAGCAGAGACCAGCACACGATGGCGATGGTCCTGTGTCTGGCTTAGCACCTGTATATAGACAATCCAGTAAATTGAAGACTATCAATTTCCCAACACAGTGCCATTAAGCAAACAATCAAAGAAATTAGGAAGAAACTGTACTATTCATACACAAATCAATGAACTGAATGCCACTGATTTCACTAAACAATGCAATTAAACATAAGAGTACTGTATCATCTAAATCAAGGCAGTCTATTTTTATAGGTGCAGCATAATTTCTAGTTTATTACAGTACTCCATTACAACATTCTTACAGTATTGAGATCATCCAAACGAGTCTTGACACCCATGGCCATCTCTCGCCTATCAGCAGGGGCCTCAGGACAGGGATACATAGTGGCTCGAAACCCTTCACAGATCTTCTTAACTCTCATTTTGAGGTGATCTCCTTGGAAGAATATGATGAACACTGACTTGTACACTTGCTCACCCTGAAAGAGAGAGCAATTTCAACCACAAAAATTATAATACTCTGAGTTACTGGTACATTCAATATGAAAACTAAATTTTTCCTTTCGAGCTGTTCATATCAATCACCTACAATGGTCTGCACAACCACCCACCTCTCATAGCCCTTAGAATAATGTACAACCTCACCTTATATGCAGCTCTATTTCTAAGGAATAAACTTAAAAAAGAAATTACTTCAATACAAAAATAGACTCACAGTTGCTGGATCTTCCAGTGGTTCAGAAATTTCTGCCTGACGAAGAAACACATTACCACGGCAAGCTCGCCACAACATACGCTCAAAAGCTGGGATTCTCTCACGAAGGATGACTCCAGCAACAAAACTGCAGTTAGACACAATAAATATCACATTATTATTGTATGCATTAGATGGCCTAACTACCTACTGCCAAACATCAGTGCTGTATTATTTGGTGATAATCACGGTTAACTATACCGTCAAGATACAACAGAAGTGGTTGGAAGACATGATTAAAAAAAGACCTGATAATAAAGATTATTATACAAGATATAAGAAGGTGTATGGGAGCAAAACTGAGGGGTCAAGTGTGAGAGGCAGACCACTAGTCAAGATAGGAGAGAAATGCGAGTGGAATGGGGAAGACTTGGCTAAATGAGGAAAAAGTACTGAAACAGAGAGAACTGGAGGCTCTTCTGTCTCGGCCACCCCTTTAAGGGGAGTTCCCAGAGGAAGCAAGGTGTCAAAACTACAAACAGATACATAGATACAAAAAGCACATAACTGAGCAACAGGTATGGTCATATGCTGTCTAAAAAATCATATGGATTAAAGTAGGAATACAAATTTGTATTATTCTGGCTGTTGAAAAAATATCACCTATTATATCAAATAAGCTTTTTCATCAAACTTGCCAATAAATGAATCACCTCCTGGACTAATCTATTCAAGCAATCACAATCACTTATTTTGATATATAAAATAATATACAGCATGTATATTGTGGGATTGCAGAGAGAGCTGACAGTTCAAATCAAACAAGGTGGATGAGACGGAGTGAAATATAAAATAATTATCAGTTAAAGAATTAGCACTGTGTGATAAAGTCCTCCATATTTCACAAAGTACCTCAGCATTACTGTAGCTAAATTATTTTACTGTACTAGTTAACTTGTTATAATAACTTAATTTATGAGTATACATGATACACATTATTATTCAGAGATATACAGGATACATTATCCAAACGGATGCAGTTATCTCAATAAATTGATAAATCTGAGTCACTAAAATCTGAAGTGGTGAGTATTATCAAGGGTAACTATTTTAGCTATAATAGTTTAGAAAAATTTAGAACATATGATGTTGTATGAAATGTGTTAAGGAATGTACAGTACAGTATATGGCTGGGGCTTTAATGATCAACATGTATTGCACGCAATACTTACCCTAGTTGAATGGGGCCTTTGGAATCTTCAGGAAGAAGATTCTGAGTAAGACTTGTCTGGCCTCCAGACTCCAGAGAACCTTCACGCTGCACATTCAATATTGAGCAATACCGTTGATTTTATAAGATGTCATGGGGGAGGGAAGGAACCCAGCAATGGTCACAGAAGTATCCAACAAGGGTAGAGTTTCAGCCATGAATAAAAAAAAAGTATAATATATAATTACAATACCTGTAGTATAATGCATTACACAATACAGTATACAGTAAGACATATCATGGGCTTTTCTGCATGGTATAAAATTAGAATGACTTTGCAAACTTGTCCTGTTTTACATCCAAGTATATGTAGTTTGATCCTGACATCCCAAGAAAGGAAGAATAAGAGTAACTCTGTAAATCAGCATTCTGCTCCCCACTTGATCAAGAGAGTGTCTTGTTGAGAGAATCCAGTTGTTGCTGAATTATCCCGGAAATATATTCACTTCTTTCACTCTTCTTGTTATCTTGAATCAAATAATTTTACATCAGAGGAATCACACATGGTTTACAGATGAGCTTCACAACATTCAACTGAAGATCATAATAAACGAGTCTGTCCATTAACCATTAATGTAATTATGGTTCTATAGTGTAATACTGAATATAAACCATTAAATACAATTAATACCTCTTAACAGTACTTAAAGAAAAGCAAAAACACTGAGATGGGACAACTTACTTGGTGGCACCAAAGTCATCATCATCAATACCCTATTTTCCATATTTTTTTCCTAGTGATTCTGTATAAAATATAACAAGCCAAGTCCCTCAATCTATCCCTGTTCTCTGCTGAACAAAACACAAGGGATGGTGGCTTGCAGTACTGTATTAAATGCCCTCTGGCTCCATGAAGACAACAACACTGCAACTTGACCTTATCCATTATGAGACCTGGGATTAAAACTACTAGTACTTAAGGACAGAACCTCTTTTTGGTAAACCAGAGTGATATTGATTCCTCCAAACTGTCATAGGAAACTGACCATTTCAATATTAGTAATAAAGATTCTTTCTTGTGATATTGTTTAGAGGATTCAGTTGCCCTTCAATTTACCATCAAGAGCTTCTCCCCTTGATAGATACAGCATTGTCTTAATTTAGTCACCATTTCAGTAGTACAACAGGCTCTGCACATAATGAGAATAGATTGAACAATTTATTTTAACAAGGGACCATCTGACTGTGAAAACCTGTAATTATGGCAGAGGATCACAAAAGCTTGAGAAAACTTTCAGAATCTTCAATGTGTACAAAATGAAGTGGTGAATAGAAGAATAATTTTGTATAATATCATAGGTCTACAGTAAATGAAATACATATATACTGTACTTGATTAAAAACTAAAACACAATACAGAGGTATACTAATTATCTTATTCTAATAAAATGTAATACAGTACAATAATGTAATTACAGCATACAGTAGTACCAAGTAACTTGGGCCACATAGCACTGAATCACAATGAGAAATCACCTGAGAGAACTACACAGCACAGAAAAAGTCATGGACAATCAAATTTCAGAAACAGTTCTAGACCTTAAAGTGTAGCACAGTATTTAACTGGGGAATGGAATACTTTTAATTATCAAGAAAAATGTCATTTAGGAATACAAATACCTGATAAACATGGAAGTGATCCAATGTGAGCAGAACGGAAGATGCCTGTGGGACATATTGTTGATGCCTCCTATTATTGTCACAGATATTGGAGTGCATGGCCTTGTTGTGGCAATGGCATGATGAAAACAGCATGTAAAACCACCCTCAATCTTCTCTCATTGTGAGGATTGTTGGTGGGAAAGCACGTTCTTGGCCCACTAGATTTACCATGAAGTGAACTGGGTCTAATATAAATAACACAGTTGTACTACGGTGGTGGCGGCGGAAGTAGTACTGGGTAGAAGTAGTAGTACTATTCAAGTTTTCTATCAGTGGCCTTGATTCAGAATCATGAAAAAAATGTTCAAGGTTCATGCAAGAGGGAGTAAAAAAAAAAAAAGAGAGGGTAACATAACTTTTGTGAAATATACAGTAGTACAGTCATGGCTTAAACTCCATGAGCTTGGGGTGGTCCAAAGCCACAGCCGATACTTGGCAAAGAGTCCGAACGAGATAAGTTTCCACACCCCTCTGACCGTGGCAGTTCGCAGCTGAATGAATTGTTAGTAATGTTGTTTTGGCACATTTTTTGTTCTTAGAATTAAAAGAGATAGCTGTACCCCCTGCTCATGGACTTTCAGCCATGGCTGTACATAATTGGATCTCTAGTAAGAAGCATAATAAGTTGTTGCACCTTATGTGAAGTACAGTTCAGGGTACAGAAGCATGTTATTGAACCAAAGTATCACTATGATACTCGGTACTGTAATTTCAGAATACATGAAGCATAAGCATACAGTGGAAAAAAAAAAAAAAAATATATATATAAATGAAACCAAGTGCCAGACAGTAAGGACCTAATGGCACTTCTTCACAATGCAAAAGAATAGCACTGCCATCTAGATTCAACATTTGTGTGGTGCAGTGTGACAGATGAACAAAACAATTGGGTCTCAACTCTAGAACAAAATTTGAACAAAACACAAGGCTTGAAACAGTGTCATAAACAAACAGGCGATAACTCAGTGAAAAATATAGCATTATTCTAGGATGGAGCTATAGTTTTTGCAGTGTATTTTGGCCCCTGGGGTGAGGTCAGAACGAGTCCGCGCTGTTGCCACACAACTTCTCTCTTTCACTCTCCCCCTGTCTGGTCCTCCCACCTTTTTCCCTGTCGCTCAGCTTATAGTTTGAAAACTAACCATACAATTTTTTTTTTAATCTTTCCCAATGAGTTTTTCATGAAAAGTTACTGGAAGTCAGAAAACCAAGCTAAGTTAACCTGTGCCTACCCTTCTAGTTGAACTATATTGATCTGGGTGACCCACTGACCGCGCGGGATGTATGGTAGGCAAAGCCGCATGAATATCACATTGCCAAGTGTAATGGAAGGTGTATAAAGTTCAAAATAATTGTTTTACCCTAAAAATACAGATCAATCATGAAACTATACAGCCTTTTATGAAAATATATCATTTAATAACAATTGGTGTGAGAGAGAGGTCATCATTAGGAAGAGAGAGAGGTGATGTGCGGACCCCCCCCCCCACGGGGCTAAGATAACACGGCAAAGAGTATAACAGCTTTCACTGTTCCCTGAAGATTTCTTCAATAAATCTATTTTTGGGGGGAATCTTCACATGTTAAGCTCCAACAAAATCTCAAGCCGTTTTTAAATAATTCCTCAGTGTATGGGTTGAGGCCTAACACTACCTTGTAAAAAGGTGCAGGGATGGAAAAATATGCCCGAAAAATAATACAGTAATGATTGTCATATACTGTACAATATGTACAAGAATAAAAATATTACAAAATTATACAGCACAAAATTATTAGACTCTACTACTAATTAAATTTACTATGCTATACAATAAAATTCTCTTCCATAAATATAAACCTAGAAAAGCCCATGCATTTTGGTGTGAAATAAACATAAAAAATAGCAAAACATTACAAACTTACGACCTCTACCCTTGTCATGGCACTATTTATCATAATACTTTGGTGGGTGCTGCATCAGACATTGGAGATGCCATGGAACAGACAACTCTACTGTGTATTTTTGGGAAGTGTGAGCATACACAACTCAAATCCTTAACATCAGGAGAACTGCAAACTGAATCAATCAAGGAAATTGCAGAGTTAACCTAACTTACCTTTTTCAGTAGTTAGAGCACTAATACTATACCATACTAGTATACTACACACTGTAGTCTTAAAATTAATAACATAACACTGATCTCAAAAGTCTTATAATTCTATTACAGTATTAAATAAGTATGTACAGCAACACACCAAAAGTACTGTAATTTTCCCTTAAACTTAAATAAGAAGCAGCATTACCCTTCCCCTATCCAAACCTCTAAAGTCAAGCTACATTCTTTTCCCACCCCCTCCCAACTGAACTCTGTGCATGGATTCATGTCAATGGAGAAACTAGTCGTATTCTTGTGTTAACTTAGAAACCAGGCCACATTGACCCAAGCTTTCGGACATTCCTAGTGATGAATTTATTGATTCTCATGTGAGGTTACTCTGATAATTACCTCAATTGAGGCTAGGTTAAAAGTGGGAACAGAAAATTCCAGTCGTGAGACAGTGTTCTACCAACACCATGCTATAAAACCTGCTACTATGGCATGTTGCCATCTATAAGATGATAGTAAATGAAGTGGAGTTACAGTAGGTAAGCCAGAGCAAGTATCTGGAGTAAAAGTCCATCAGAAATAAATTAACTGGATTTAAAGGTTCTCCATGCCAAATATTATGATATAATTATCAAGAAATGGGACCTCTGACCCATCCTTGAAACTTGATTCCACCCCAAACAGAAATAATCTCTACTTTGCCCCTTTTGGGCCTTACTCTGAACAAGTTCTATACTTCTATGAATACACTTTTTCCATTCTACAGTATGTAACTTGCTATCCATTCACTAAACCCTTACCTTACCTTGATTGCTCTGCTTTCTTACACGAAACACATTCTTACCTTGGTATCTTACTTGTATGACTAAGTTGATTTATCATACTAATCATCCATCCAAGGATAACCAATCACATACAGTATGGCCCAATCAAATAGAGGCAAACATACTATGTACACAGAAGCAATGATGTATTAAATTGGTATCTGGTGACCTGGGCGCACCAAGTTCATCCTTCCCTATCTACAATATGTGCACGAGGGCAAAGGTTTCAATACACAAGGGATGACTAAGGGAAACATGTAACATCTTCCCTCCAGTGGTGGACTGAATTCCTCCTTCTAAGTTTAGCAGTAGTTTTTAAGGGAATGTAAGCAGGTTCTCACTCATCAAAGCAACACTGTCATACAAGTACTATACAAGAAATAATGCTAAAAATCTGCTCGAGTCACCCTGATGTGCATCGATACTATTGACCGCAAATGTGCAAGACATAAGAGAACAGGAAATGCATTGAGGAAAAAACAAATATCAGGGAAAGCACTCTATCTCAATACTGTAATTTACAAACAACACACACACGCACGCACACACACACGCACATGCACGCTAGTTACCCAATATGTTTGAGTTGGTGGAGTGATGTGTCGGTCAGCAGATTAACTTGTTCATCATCATCAAAATACACATCTTGGTCGTAAGGAAGGTTGGGAGGGTACATAGCCTGTGGTGGTGATTTTGGGTTGGCAAGTCAGTGCTGCACTCATTCAAGTCAATGGTTACTGCTTATTGACAAAACAGCCATCTCTATGCTTTCTCCTTCCCTGTACTGTATTTCAATTTATCTCTAGAATTTGCATACTGAATGTTATTGATGGTAATTTTTAAGCTTGCTAAAAACATTTCTATTATAGTATGATGATATGTCGAGAAAACACAAATCTCTTTGAATTTAATCCAATGTTAAGCTATTACAGTGTTACCAACTCCATTATAATAAAATACAGAATCTATTTTATATGAATGATATAGCATAACTGTACAATATGGCACCCTGTGATAGGGTACACTTTAAGTAAAGGGAGGGAGAAAACAACAACATAGCTGAAAATCATACATGTATTGTAAGTAACAAAAAATATATGCATTCCTTGACAGAACTGCCAAGTCAACATACACTGAATGAAAGGTAACTCTAAAATTGTTGTTTTAGGACTGTACAGTACAGTAAAAAGTACAACTATGAACAAAATAGCACTCAAAAGTTGCGGAGGACGTGTATAGATATCATAGAACACAAATATTACTAATGACAAAACCTTATTAACAGGGCAAAAATTCAAATCCAAGCCAGACACAACACTGTAAACATTGCAGAACATGTCATAGTGCAAGCAGTACTGTATAATAAAGGCTCTATTACTCCAGCACTTATTCTTCATCTCCTCTATTCTAGGACCAACTACAGTATACACCTTTCAGCTTAGTGGGTGTCCTTTCATTCCCTAAGACCAGGTTGCATGATGAAGGAAACCTTAGTTTAACCCAAGGACAGAAGAAATTATGCCAGTGAGTGTGTTAACTACTTTTGATACTGTATTTGATATACAGTACTCGCAGTAGTCAACCTGCAATATGTTTGCAGGCCAGCCCAACTGAAAGAGTTTATTATTTCATAACCAGCTCATTATCTAAAGGGTTATATAAAATTAAGCTTCATAGCCATTAGTTTCCCAAACCAACATGCAAACCTACTGTAAAGGTGTGTAGCAAAGGAGAAAATCTGATATCAGCATCAGATTATCCAACCATACTTATCTACAAAGCTGCACTCATTATGACATAAACAATAAACTCTGTATCACCATATTTACATGAATGATGCAAAATCAGCATATAAAAGCAAAATTGTGTTCTTATGGCTCAGGTGTAGTATGAGAGATTGATAGTTCCTGCCTGGAGAGAGTTGGGAAGCATGATATATCCACTGTCATTCCAATTTATAACATTATATTCCTGTATTGTATTCTGTTGCCTCTTCACCAGATTTGTCTTTTGCTCTCTAACCTGAACCTCAACATATACTACTATTAATTTTCATACCCTACAACACCAACATCAAATATTTCCTTATCACCCACCTACTTTATTTCTTTACACTATAATAATAGATTACTACTTCTAATACTATCTACTACGACTGTACTACTACTATCCCACCTATCAAAACATATTACAATACAGTATTGTGCTTCAAGTTTATAGTGGTGCCTTCAATATTATAAACAAAGGAGTCGTACACATTTTCTGTAGCTAATGGCAAATACCAGTACTGTCCCAACAACCTATTTTTTAATAGCTAACTGTGATTATTTCACCATGTCTATCCTGGGGTTATATGTCACATATAACCCACTTATGTACATAGTAATGAAATTAGCTGTAGCTTGTAGATGTTGACCATCAGCTACAGAAAATCAGAGTAACGAGCCCCTTTCAACCCTCTACTACTAGTACAGTGTACATAACTGCCAGGTGTCCTATATTGTAGGCCTTGATATAACACTGCCATATGGTGGTCTTCAATGAGGGACTGGGTATGCAATGAAAAGGGGGACAGTAGTACTTATTCATGCAATATCAAGGGTGTACTGTTAATATCTTTATAGCTACAACAAAATACTACCTTTCAGTTTTAAGACCCCTGTAGTGAAAGGGATAATTATGCAGAAAAACAATTATTGTAACAAAAGGACTAAGATACAACTGTAGGTACACTCGCTACAAAGAGTACTTGAACACATTTTCCATGACAAACAAAACATCTGAACAAAGTTCCAACAAAACACGAGTCCCGGTACATGTCTACTATAATTGGGTCCCTTTCTTAGATATCTTTATAGTGAGTATATAGGTTCCTGGTCTTTGAGTAGGTCTTGTTCTCATTATAAGCAATATCTGTTCTGCATGACAGGCATCAATGAACTTGGAACTTCCCTAAAACACACCTGTAATAATAAAACATGTGTTCTTTGACCTTCATCCTGTTGGAAAAGTCAATAAAACATGGTAGTAGCAATAATTACAAAAGTAGATCATAAAATGAAGAAGAGGTAGAGCACACAAACCCCACAGAAACAAATTTATACCATTGTAATTAAGTCCTATACAAAACATATATAAATTATCTCACACAAATCCCACACAATCAAAATAAAATACAGTTCAGTATAGCCATACCAAAAGATGAAGAATAATTTAAAACAGGACAAGTTTGCACATACCCATAATACGTACTGCACACATAAATCATATAAAAAGATATCAATATATGAGCACACCACTTACCCTGATAAGTTTGAAAATCACCTTTTAATCAATATTTAAGTTTCACTACTTTACTCACATTTATTATTCATCTCAAATAACACTCAAAAGTAAGCTACCTCAACGAACACTTGCCATCCATAAAGGCAATGAAGTTTTTCTTTTCAGTTCAAGAACTCCAAAGCACTAACTTTTTTATGACTTGAATATACACAATGAAAAGAAAGACACAGAGTCTGATATAGAAAATATTATATCTAATACAGTACTGTAGTAGCCAAATGAATGCAGAGAAAACCTAATCTTATTGAAACATTGGCAATATTTATGCATATTTTCAAACATGCGCTCAATATAGATTACACAGCAAAGCAATTAGAAAGGGGTCTCATATAAAAAAAAATATATTAACTTGGGTGTATGTGAAAAGAGATCTACCACCAGGTAAGACAAACAATTAATAACCTTTAAAGTTACAGTATGTGCCAAAGTCCACTACAACCTGCTCAAGTACTGACCTCATCAAAGAACACCTGAGTTTTCTTGAGGATGTGCTTCAGTTCAGTCAGTTCAAGGTAGTTCCTCTTCAGTGCCTCTGCATTGCTGTTCACTTCCTTCAGTTCATTTTCCAACTTCTCAAACTTAACCTGGAAAGGAAAATCTTAAATATGAATACTCTTTCTGTCATTGAGAAATACTGAACTTGAATAATTTCACCCTCTGTCATATAATATTAATGACAAGGCCTGTCCTTTGTGTTTTTCCTTCAGGGACTTGTTAAAGACACTAAAGTCCTACAAACAACATTACTGATATCAAACATAAAAACCAAAACAGAATTATCAATCCTTGCCTCCAAGTCAATCATTTCCCGAGGCATGGGAGCTTCTGGGTTCTCTCCTGTATCCAACACTGGAATTCCATCCTTCCTAATTTCTCTCTCAAGATACCTCAGCTTCCTCTCCATTTCATCACATCGCCTCACTTCATTTACGAACTTGCGTTGAAAGGCGTTTACATCGGGATTTAGCTGAAAAAGAAGATGTCCAAGTATTTCTTGGAGTTATCGTATATTCCCACGTTACTCAAAATCAATAATCAAACATATCAATCTACAAGTGTTGAATTTCTTCACTGATACAGGGTACACTTCATAATATATAGGGTGTCTGTTACGATTTATACAGTCAACTTACATCTCTAAACTGCACCAACCCCAGTTCACCAAGTTCGGAGACACAGGTGTAGGCCGACTCACTCTGTAGGAAGAGTTGGCACAAGGCCATCTCTTCACTACGAAATAGTGACCCCATTGTAGTCATGATCACTACTTTTGTTCACCTGTAACAAAAATACAAGTAAATGAAAATGAGTATGCAGAAAAAATTATGTAACATGACGGGCAGAGGAGGGCTTGACCAAGTAAGGAGGGAGTGTTGGAACAGGGAGAACTGGAGGCACTTCTGCCGTGGCCACACCCTTGGGGGGAGTTCCCGGAGGGGACGAGGCGTCAGAGCTATAGATAGATAGATAGATAGAGAAACCCCTGGCCTTTTCAGAGAATAATTGAATATCTGCTGCACATTATAATATAAATAAGAGCCAAAATACACACACACACACCTTACAACATATATATTACTAATAATGATAAAAATAAACCCTTTCCAATGCCTAGTTAACACACACACACACACACCATAACTTACAACATTAGGTAAATATTGAAAGAATAGCCGTTAACGCATACAATTTTTCTACCTTCATTACCCATTTCCAAGATATTCAAATAGGGCATTTTGAGGAAAATCTGTATAAGAGTTCCATGTGGCAAATATTTACAATTTATGTATATTTCAGTAGGGGACAATGTAGTGTGTTCGTGAGTAATGAATGTAATTGGCGATTGCACTTACTTTCGGCAGAATAGCCTTTCAATAAATACCCAATATTATTAACGCCGATATAAATAAGAGCCAAAATATACCCCATTACTTAACACACACACACACTTACAACACAGACTTACAACATATACTGTATATTACTAATGCTGATATAAATAAGAGCAAATACACACACATAGGTATTTATTGAAAGAATTGCCGTTTTGTAGCAGTGTTGCTAGATCTGGCTAGTTCCCAGTCTTTTGGGTAAATATTGAAAGAATTACCGGTTTTGCGTAATGTTTTTCTACCTTCATTACCCACTTATTTAGACCATTCTAAGACTAGTTTCGGTATTATTACAGAATAACTGGGTTTTTGGCTAGGATCGCGCAGTGTTCCCACATCCGGCTAGGTCCTGGGAATTTGCCCCAGTCACTTTATGATAGTTTACACCGGTTATATCCCGGTAGTTTGCCCAGGTTAGGTCCCGGTAGTTTGCCCAGGTTAGGTCCCGGTAGTCTGATGTTGTCTAGGTTAGGTTAGGTCAGGTCAGGTGAGGTCAGACTAATTTCCAAATTATGTTTGTAAAACGGGGCATATCTCGAAAACGGGGCATCTCCGAAAGAAAAACCATAGAATAAAAGTGTTTTAGAATGGTCCAAAATAGTGGGTAATGATACTAAAATACACAATATAGTGAACCCAGTTCTTCTGTAAATTTACCCTAGTTTCTTCTATGGCATTTCCTCCGCATATGCCCCATTTCCAAGATAGGGCATATTCAAATTAGCCTGACCTTACCTTACCTAACCTAGACTGCATCAGACTACTGGGACCTAACCTGGGCAAACTACCGGGAAATAACTGTGGTAAAGTACAAGAAATGACCAGGGCAAAATACTGGGACCTAGCTGAATCTGGTAACACTGCTACAAATCGGTAATTCTTTCAATAAATACCACCGGATCTAGCAACACAGCTACAAATTGGTAATTCTTTCAATAAATACCGTATTTTGCTCCGGTCATTAATAAATACCGTCATTTCATGTACTTTACCATGGTTATTTCCCGGTAGTCTGCTGTGGTCTAGGTTAGGTTATGTAAGGTCAGGCTAATTTCAAAATGCCCCGTTTGAATATGCCCTATCTTGGAAATGGAGCTTTTGCGGAGGAAATGCCATAGAAGAAAATTAAATTAGAATTGTCTAAATAAGTGGGTAATGAAGGTAGAAAAACCGTAAGCAATACCGGTAATTCTTTCAATATTGACCATTCTTTCAATATTTACCCACACATATATACCTTAACTTAAAACATATATATTAACTAATGGTGATATAAATAAACCCTCTGCAATGCCTAGGTAGCTTCACAATGGGCTTCAACAAACGCTAAATACACTCAACTGCTCAAAGAGAGAGTGGAAAGCAGGATAATATGTTTTTCTTAAGTAGGTGCCACAGTCATCCCGACTCAACAATACTATTATGGCAGCATATGGCTATCGATTACCAGTGTTGCCAGGTCTGCTTGACGAAATTCCCCCACCTTCAATATCACAGAATTTTCCTTTTTACCTCAATAATTCCCCGTTTACTCTTGAAGATAGACGTATATTTATTATTATATTCTTGATATTTCGTCTGGTAGAAATTTCTCCATTTACTCTTGAACAATCTTTATATAAGTTCCCCATTGCTACCTCTAATTTCTCATGTATAGGAATTTTTTTTTCATATTTGGCAACACTGGTGAACTGTCAGACCGCCATAGTGACGTCACCACATGGCACTACTACTCTGACGCATGCGCTCGCAATTTATTTCAACCACAATTTATTTCTTATCAATTCCAGTGACGTAGCTGGTATTTTTGCGAGAAATGTTTCATAAGATGCCGATTTAAATGCAATCGTAAATATCCTGAATGTGACATTAACATGCCAATATTTTACGTCAAGTCAGAGTATAGTTTTCTTCCAAAATAAAACATATATTTAGCAAAAACTATGTCAATTGTATAATGATGCTTGACATTAGATTTTCAATATCCATTTATGAAATAAATAACTAACATTCTTTCTCTCTCTCTCTCTCTCTCTCTCATATTGGCTCCTACTCTCTACTTCCCTTTCTTAACTAACTCTTTCTCTCTCTCATGTTTAATATTTAACCCAGTGTAGCAATATTTTACTGTGTTGTAGGATAGACTCTCTCTCTCTCTCTCTCTCTCAAGCGATATTGCGAGGAAGGAATAGCTTTAGCAATTGAGGTATCTCCATATCTCCCAGATTAGGCCTATATTGTACACTAATGCCGAAATTATGGTACTTTCCTTGAGATTATGGTACGCTGTGCACATCAGTTATGGTACTATTATTGTACTGTGCTAATCTATACTAATAAGCAGATTAGATAAGATGACAAACTGGCAAAGGTCAAGAATGCTTACAAACTGAATTCATCTATTAGCCGAGGTATATACTTTGCAATACGTTGATGCTTAGTAAAATACTAATCAAATATCCAAAATAATTTGCCATTCAGTGTCCTAATTTAAAGTTATTACTCAAGAACCGGCCAAAATGTATATAGCTTCTCATTTAAACTTCAAAAGTCTAATCGGTATTTATTGAAAGAATTACCGTTTTGTAGCAGTGTTGCCATTTCCGGCTCGGTCCCACCTGCATTTTGCCCCTGTCATTTCCTGTACTTTACCAAGGTTATTTCCCGGTAGTTTGTCCAGATTAGGTCCCGGTAGCTTGCCCAGGTTAGGTCCCGGTAGTCTGATGCGGTCTAGGTTAGGTTAGGTATGGACAGGTAAGGTCAGGCTAATATCAAAATGCCCCATTTAAATATGCCCTATTTTGGAAATGGGGCATTTGCGGAGGAAATGCCATAGAAGAAAATAGTCTTAGAAGGGTTTAGATAAGTGGGCTATGAAGGTAGAAAAACCGTACGCAATAACGGTAATTCTTTCAATATTATTTGGGAATAACCCTCAATTCCCTCCCTCTGTGGCTGGGTACCAGTTCGGAAGTCGTGACGTGTGTGTGTGAGAGTAGCAGTTGACCTGGGCCACGGTAACGGGCTTGATTAAGCCTATGTCCAGTGTCGGAACATATATAAAAAAAAAAAAAAAAAAAAAAAAAAATCAATAACTGAAGCAGTTATCTTATCTATGTATAGATATATAAAAAACTAAAGAATATTTCAAAATTTGACATCGAGACAAATTGTTATAAATACTTTAGTCCCATGTTTCCTAGCAGCTCTCGTAGTGTAGTGGTTATCACGTCTGCTTTACACGCAGAAGGTCCCAGGTTCGAGCCCTGGCGGGAGCAGCGGGTATTTTCAGTAAATATATTTTTCTTAGATGTGCGAAACATTGCCAAAGTTTGCACATTAGTAACCGCAATATTTAGCAGAAGTTAGCACAATGTTGCTGCAGGTATAGTTTTTAGAGAGAGAGAGAGAGAGAGAGAGATTTGATTTGATTTACTTATTTTATTGAGCTCGTATAGATACAAAATACACAATGATTGCA
Organism: Petrolisthes cinctipes; assembly: GCA_033782935.1. NCBI lineage: Eukaryota > Metazoa > Arthropoda > Malacostraca > Decapoda > Porcellanidae > Petrolisthes > Petrolisthes cinctipes. The sequence continues at coordinate 54,780 of JAWQEG010005643.1, forward strand.
TACAGGTATTGTTCTTACATACACGGGACACATGTTACGCACCTCCCAAGCCCCCTTGAGCTCTATATCCCTCGGATAGGCAATGAGTTAAGGCTAACCCCCATTCCTAAGAGGCAGCAGACCATTCCTTAAAATAATTTAAAACAAGGGAAAACTTAGATCGTTATAGAAGGATAACAGAAAAAAGTTGATAAAAATGCACTTATATTAATTTAACAACGACACACCACAATTCAAATTACAATTCTCAATTTCATTTTTCCTGTAGATATTGTGGCGAACGGGCGAGTATTTCACTACTCTTTAGTATCCCTTTCCCTTGTCTCCTTCCATCCTCTCTTACCGGTGAGCATCCTGCGCTTCACCTGTTTACTCCACCTTAACCCGCGCGACCCGAAACCCTTTCACCGGACACCAGGGTTGCGCTGCGTACCATAATATTATTATGGTACTTGTACCATAATTCAGTGTCTGCGTACCATGTACCATTCACTGCGTACCATGTACCATAAGTTTGTGACATTTCATTTTCTCGTTCACAGCCTTAGATCTGACTCATCTGAGTCATCTTGACTCAATTACTGTTGCCGGTTGTCATGGGACCTCGATTCCCGAAAGAGATTAGAAGGGTCTTGTGTAGCTGTCAAAGGCCTATAGTGGCTACTTATTCTTCCACATCACACCAGGAAACACGTTGCTTTAGTATGTAGGCTATAGGGTCATTTGTTTCATAGTATAGGTTGAAGGATTGAGAAACTTTGAATTTGCCGACTTCATCACAGGGTGGTCCATTAAAGGCTTAACCATACAACCAGAGTATGCTGAGATTTCTGACCACCTTAATTCCTTTCTCTTACTGTCTACTTTTATTCTCTATTGATGTGAAGGTTGTAGTTGTGGTAGTAGTGAATGTGGTGGTGATGATTCCCATTTAGACGATTTTCCAAACAGACCATTCCCTGTGTAATGTTTGTTGTTGTGGTAGGACAATGATGGTCACTATAACAAGAAAAACGAATTTGCCTTAACTTAATTATGTGATATTCCTGTGTTTTATAATATAATATAACTTGTTTATTAAATAATCTGCTTATTAGTATAGATTAGCACAGTACAATAATAGTACCATAACTGATGTGCACAGCGTACCATAATTTCGATGAAAGTACCATAATTTCGGCATTAGTGTACAATAATTTGGGCAGGTCGGCAGCGCAACCCTGCCGGACACACTCTGCTCCCAGTCCTGCTGACCAGCAACATCTGTTACATCTCCCTCTCTCAGTTCCTTTCATACTCGCCACCTCGCCACGTAACCTCCTCGCCACCTCACCATCCTCACGTGTGCTTCAATAAACTTGTGTTAAGCTAAACCTGGAGAGCTGAATTACCCTGAGGTATTGAATTACTACAATATACCAGATTGACATTTCCCCTACCACATCTTCTCCAAGTCGGGTTCCAATTTATATACAACACATTTAATGACTGATACCGGAAATTCCTACGTCCAGCAGAGGCACTATCACCGACTCCTTCCGCCGGCAAACCTCAGCTCTTGCTGAGCTGTCCCCTTTCTCTCCGTAGATACTCGTAGTAAAGCTCTCTCTGTATTTTACCATGAAGATGTGAATGCACGAAAGCGCTTGGGACTCGGTGTTTCTTTCTTTCCTTGTGGACTTACGCATATTCCTGGATCACGTGCCTCAAGTGATTTATTTGCATATACTTGTTACTTGTTACTTGTTGTTGGATATTCTATGCCCCGCTCCACCAGCAGATGGCGCTCCGCAGGGCCTCTCTCAATATTACTAAACACTATAATCACTTGTAATATTCATATCATCCGTGTCGTAACACTCAGCGAACAGATGTGTTTTCAGTCTTTTCTTAAAAATCGTGCAATTTTCACTACTCCGGACATATAATGGCAATCCATTAAAGAGCCTTGGTGCACATCTTTCAAACGATCTGAAACCCATTGTGAGATTACTCCTTGGCTCATTTAACCTGTTTTGATCATCACTATGCCTGAGTTCCATTGAGGTATTTACTTGAAAACCTCTTAAAAGATTCATCAAGTACTCCGGTTTTCCAAATTTTTATGTTCGGAATGTTAGAAGACATATCTTGTAAACAATCCTCGCCTTTATTGGTAACCAATGTAAGTCAATGAGTGCTGGGATTATCCTCTCACGAGATGGAAAACCTTTAATTAATCTTGCTGCTCTGTTCATTACGTTTTGCAATTTTCTTAACCGATAGTCTGGCAAACCATAATATAGGGAATTGCAGTAATCCAGTCTGCTTATGACATAGTTATGAAGAAGCATCTTCACGGTATCCTGATCTAAATATTTTCTAACAAAAGCAATGTTCCTCAGGTGATAACCAGAAACTTTCACCACTTGATTAATTTGAGCTTCGAAAGAGAGATTTTCGTCTAGCAGCACTCCTAAGTCTTTCACTTTGTTTCTTACATCCAGCGTACTACCATACACTCGTAAGCTTGAGATGTCCAATCTTCTAAGATTGGTCTTCTTTCCAACGACCAAACACTCAGTTTTACTTGGATTTAACTTAAGTTGTTTCAAATCCATCCAATCCTTAATAACGGACATAATAACATTCAAATTCACCTCTGCATCCACCACATTATTTATAGATATATAAAACTGTGTATCATCAGCAAATAGTTTGAAGTTGGCACCATGTTTCTCTAGTATATGTGATAGTTTGATAGTCTAGATACAGAAGAGAATAGGACCCAATACACTCCCCTGAGGGACTCCTCTTCGCAGGGGTTTATTTCTTGAAAAGGATTTCCCAATCTGTACACAATATGTTCTATCTTTTAAATAACTTTCCAGATAGACCAGTATATTCCCCTCAACACATATAGACTTTAAATCATCTAGGAGTATACTATGCACTACTGTGTCAAATGCAGCACTCAAATCAAGCATAATAAGAACACTACACTTTCCTTCATCCATTAACACAATTAGGTCATTTACTACAGTACATAGTGCAGTCTCAGTTGAGTATAGCTGCCTATATGCAGACTGACTATCAGGTATAGCCTTCACCTTATTCAAGTGATGCCATAACTGATCTAAAATCACATTTTCAATCACTTTCGATAAAAAGGTCAGATTTGATACTGGTCTATACGAACTTAGACTCTGAGGATCAAGGTTGCCTTTTACAATAGGCTTGATAATAGCCAATTTCTCACTCTCCGGAAAAACATTGTTATCAAAACTTAGGTTGATAATTTGCAGGAACACATTAAAAATTTCGTCTACAATTTTACTCGTTATAACATCCGATACAGGTAACGGATCATTATCGCAATGAGTTAATTTCACTCGTTGTACAATTTCTTTCATCTTGGCCATACCGATGTGTTGAAAGCAAAGTAATTTGCTCTCAGACATTTGAGTATGTCTATGCATCACATTCAAACCACTTCCTGGAAAGCTTTCCACTATAGTTGCTATTTTATTGTCAAAAAATTCTAAGAATTTGTTTGCAAGTACTTCATCAGGATATCCTTCAGGCAACCTTGGCTTCTTTTTATTACCAGTTAAATTATTGAGTATGAAATATAGTATATTCATATCTGACCTGGCCTCCTTGACTTTACTAGAGTAATATTGCCTCTTTCTCCGTACTATGAGTCTGTTTTCTTCTCTCTTTGCGTGTTGATAATCTCTTCTAGCAATATCAGTGCGTAGTCTACGCCAAGCTCTTTCTTTTTTCTTCTTAGCTCGTGATATCTCGCCATTAAACCATGGTGCATGATCTTTCTCAATTATTTCCTTTGTAATTACAGGACACATTGCCTCATATTCCTCTTTAAAAACACGATTATACAAAATCGATACACATCGCACACACTTTCCCGCCTCCGTCATATCATGTTCACAGCTATTTTGCATCTCTGTTTCCAACCTTCGTATCGCACTGTCAATAAGTGTCTCGGGATCGAAATATTTTTTAACTCTGAAACTGATCCATTTTCTTTGCGCCCTCTCTTTCTCAAAGGGAATTTTCAAATCGAACTAACTTGTGAATTGGAGATATGCTGCATACTTCATCCACATCAACATTTTGTAGGAGATCGTGCCGTGCATCACAAAAAACCAGATCCAGCATATGTCCCGTACTGGACGTAGCCTTATTAATTAATTAGTCACTTTATTTACAAAATCAAAACCATTCATCATCTCTATGAATTCAACAGCATGATGGTTATCAGTATCATCCACCCACAGATTGAAGTCACCCAATATGAATACATTTCTGCTTACTGAATCCACCGTCTCAAGATATAGTCTAAACTCAGCAAGAAATGTAACAGCGTTAGCACCTGGTGGCCTATACACCACTATGAAAACAAATTTCCGCCCACCCATCTCACAACTGACCTGCATATGCTCGAAACTAATCCATGACTCCACCTTATCTAATTTTACTTTCTTAAAAATATTATATACAAATAGTCCCACTCCACCACCTCTCTTGCCTTGCCTCGGCACAGGCAAGAAAGTATGCGTCACGGGTGTCATTTCTCGAATCTTAGCTTTGTCATAACTACTCAGCCATGTCTCTGCCAACGCCATGATATCAAAATGATCATTGTTAATTAGATCGTAAATATCCATTGTCTTATTACCCACTGATTGTGCATTGAAAAAACCTCTAATAATGTTTAAGTTTGTGCTGTTCAGTATCCGTTTTCTGTGCTACTTTTAATTTTTTGGAGTTCCTCTTGCATCACTGAACAATACCTCACATCATTTGCCATATGCTCAAAATCAGTTTTATTAAACCTCTTACAGCTTATACATTTTCTCTCAGTAGACGTACAATCCCTCGTGTTATGGTTACCAGCACACTTAGCACATATTGGATCTTCTCCCTTTCCTTTGGATAAACATGTAAGTGCAGTATGACCAAACATTTGACAGTGATAGCAGACCGTCGCCCTATATCTGTCCCTCACGGAATAGACACCCCATTCCAATTTAACTTGATCACGATTCTTATGAATCAGCTCCCTTATCTCTGGATCACACTTATTAATGTAATGAGTGGTACCACCTGTAGCAGGCTTGTCAAAAAGTAGCTCCATTTTTGCCTTGACGTCAGTTACCCATTGTAAATAGTCATTTCGATCAATCAAGTTCTCAATTAGCTTGTCTCCAGATTCTTCCTCTTTGTTGACGTTACAAATCATTATTTTAGGCTTTAACTTCCTTACATTCTTTGTCGTCACAACGGGTACAGCCCCAAGTTTTTGAGCTGCTTCATCTCTCTTCTTTTCGTCCTCAAAATTCATTACGATGTCTCCCTTCTGTGTGAATCTTGTGTTGACTATCTGTGTACCATCTAGACTCTAGAGCCTCAGCAACTTCTTTCTTTTTATCTGCAACCTTCAGCTTATCGTCCGTAGACTTCACCACCAGCAGATTTTTCTTCTCGTTTTTCTTCTTCTTCTTCTTCACTACAGTCGCCCAGCTGGTCTCATCAGTCAGGTCTGAGTCAGCGCTGATCACATCACCAACTCGACCCAACTCAGTCACAACATCCTCCATCTTTCCTTCCACTAGTTTCTTCATTTGATCTTTCATATCATTCATTGCTTTCTTCAACTCATTAATATCCTTTTGAACTCTGTTTAGACCCATATAGCAATTATCACATGACCAGTTAATCAACTTGATATTTTCAGCTTTCACACCATTTAGATGAGCACATTTCAAGTGACACCAGCTATAGTCAAACCAGAATATACTGAGCCTTCGGGTAGGGTCGAGGATTAAGAGCGGCGTTGCCAAATCATCACCAAAACATACCCACATGGTATCCAACATTCTCTGTGATAAATCTAATGGGGTTGCCTTCGCTGTACGAGCAACTGACTGAGAGGGATCTAATAGGGGTCCTCTATTGGCCTTCTCATGGAGGAAATATCTATTTACATTATAAATAATTTCCTTGGCTTGGCTGTGGAGAACACCGACGCGCTTGGGAGATGTGTCGTCCATAGTGGTTGGTGCGAGAATGACCAGGTGACTGACATGAGTACACGTGTCCTTGACCCGCCATTAACCCTTTGTCACAGGAGATGTGGCAGCATGTACAAAATAGCATGTCACATGTTGTATAGAGTTGTTGTAAATATACTTACAATGAACCTAACTCGTTATTATAAATACTTCTTTTTAACATTGTATTATATATCGAATACTTAGAGCTACTACAAATTGGCTTATGCATTAAAATTTTAACGATATGGGTTTGTTTTGGTGATGATTTGGCAATGCCGCTCTTATAGGACAAGTTTCACAACCAATCCACTTATCCACCCCCCCCAGTTGTCTCCTTACAAGAATAACACCTGGCCATGATTGGCCAGGGTATTGAATAACTCTCTGATCGATTATCAAGTATGAAATAACAGTATACTGCCCGTTGACGCGAATATACACGGAGCACGTATCAGACACGTCTATCGGTGTATATATATATATATATATATATATATATATATATATTATATATATATATATATATATATATATATATATATATATAAACCTTGGTTTATTTAAGTCTATATTATATATATATATATATATATATATATATATATATATATAAACCTTGGTTTATTTAAGTCTATCTTGAAATTTTTTGGGGTGAATCTTGGGATCTATAATTTAGAGTGGGATAACTGAATTAATTAGATCTTGGGCTGTGAGCACAGGTGGTGCGGAGAAGTCAGTTGGTCACTGTTATTAATTATACCGAGGTCAGACTAGGTCTCTTACACTCAATAACAGTAGCTATAGGTGTATAGCTGGTTACAAACGTGTACAGGGCATTCAAAGGTTCGCAAATACGAGTGTTGATAACTGGGAAAGACGGAAATGGGAAAGACGGACACCAAAAAAACCCGGACTGCTGCTGACATAATCAAGGAAGTGAGTATACGAACCACAACTTCCCTACGCCAGCCACGACAAAAATTGAGATACTGTACTGAGTGTGGGTCACGAAAAGACTGAATGTCTTATCACCAGGGAGAGGATATGTGTAGTTCAACACAAATGGGATATATGAGTATTTATGATGTAGTCTTTCATCTGCCAGTCGTAGCCTATGAAGTCTACGCTAAATTCTGAGTTTAGATGAGGGGTTCTCAAACGGAGGGAATTCCCTCTGGGATATTTGAACATTAATTCCAGGATATTATATTTCAAGTGACGGTAAAAGTTTTCCAGAGATTGTATTTCTGATGGATGTGGTCTACTAGCTTGAAGAAAATATACCCTCCACATTACCAACATTATATTTCCTTGAATCTAAAAACGGGAGATGAAGCTCAACAATTCATCTGATAATGAACATAGATATGGAGTAACAGGTATAGATAAGATTGATCTGACTTCAGTTGGGAGACGTGACTTGTAAGTCGTGGACATGGGCAAGCCAATGGGTCATAAGGGTCTTGTATAGTTGGCCACAGGAATTCTTACAAAGGAGAGGAAAGAGAGGTAATTATTACGGAAATACTGCATTGAATGGTCTATCAAGTGACTCGGTGATTAGCAAACAACAAACCTAATAATAATAATTATGTTTTATTGCAGGTATGTACACGTAGTCTTACATTTTCTGTATGTTTAAACCCTCGAAAACAACAGCGTGTGTACGAATTCTTGTGGCCAAAAGTACACATGGTATAGAAAGATCGTAGTTACAATTATATTCTAGAGCAGTGGTTTTCATGCAGCCTGCTGGGGTACTACACGAGGGGAGTCATTGAGGTATGTTGTACAGTCAAGAGTCATAATAAGTATCCAGCTGGCAGGTCTACTTTGAATAGCTTGAGGGAGTAGTTAAATAACGAGTTCCAGCAGGTATTATATGAGACAGGATAAACTGATAATTAGTCCACTGGGGCCGGATTCTCAAAGCAACTTAGGACATCCTATCTCATTTGGGATGTCCTAACTTCCCCAGGCGAGTTACTGGTATATAAAATTATTTGAAACTTAATTTACAAGACATAGGGCAACTTAATTATTATGGCTGAATCATGACTGGACACCACTCACGTTTGTTTTTTGTTTTTTCTCAACCTCGGGACTATAGAGTATAGACAGTCAGTAACCCCAAGGTTAAGAGTAGCCCGTGACTCTTGCGAGGCCCCGAATTTACTGGGTGTCGCACTAGATAAGACAGTGGAGCTTAGTAGTGATGTTGGTACCGTAGCTTCTCCTCTGCCCCACTAGATGACCACACCATATTTATACACGTCACATATACCCACTCCACTGCCCACCACTGGCACCTTATCATCGTGGTAAGGTGCACATCTTTCCTGGCAACAGTGGTCAGTCTGTATGCAAGAATATCCGTGGTGTTGAATATGATGTGGTATGTTCCGGTACGATGGCTCTTTTATATGTCTCTGGAGTCATCGTACCTGTATCACGCCATCGTATGCACCACGAATGTTCTTGAATATACGACCCAATGAGTAGGCCTATCGTCATATATCGATCTTCAGTTTAGGGTTCAGTGTAGGCTACGCGTGTGTTAATTAAATCGCATTTTCACTTACTTCAGTCTGAATGTAAAAATCTTTAATAAACTATAATTATACACCTATTACATTATGAAATTTATATATATTACTAATTGATTCTCATATTCTGTTTCAATATCAGGTTACCTTAAATTATACATACCATAATAGAGAGTCAAGAGTCAGCATTTGGACTGCATGGTCAAGATAGCAATAATATTAATTGGTTCTCATATTCTGTTTCAATATCGGGTTACGGTAAATTATACATATACAATGGAGAGTCAAGAATCAGCAGTATTTGAAGTGGACTATATATTTACTATCTATAAGTTAATAACCTGCTGATCATGTCATATTTTACTGTGTGCTTATTGCCTTATCATTGTAATCTGGGCATATATTGTATTGACAGCTCTTACAATGTATCATGATGTAGTTCTTTGTATTCTCGAGTGTTTTTTTATAATAATAAATAAATAATAATAATCGGTTTATTAAATAGCAGCAGCTGGTAAGCTGAAAATGTACATATTACAATAAAACAATAAAGGTAAAAATGGGAATGAAAACAAATAGACACAAAAACATATGGGAGAAAAATACATATACGTTAAATAAATGAGGAAATACACAGAGATTTAATAAAATATATATAAATACCTACATATTCATACATAAACACATATATGTAAATATATATACACATACATACACATACACATATATACATATATATATATATATATATATATATATATATATATATATATATATATATATATATATATATATATATATATATATACATATACACATTCATATACATACACATACACACTTATATACATATACATACATGATAAAGTAAAGTAAATGGGTGCAGCTGTATGGGTGAGAATGGCATTGAGGTGTGAAGGAAACTGGATATAGTGAGGTGAGGTCAGAATAAACAAAGATAAAGACAGTGTGTGTGACTGTCCTTGTTGTATTTATAGTGTCTGGGGTGTGTGTGTAATAAAAAAAAAATAATAAAAAATAGATGTATTTGTCTTAATCGTGGAGGTAGTCTAACTATTGCTTTATCTATTGAGGTGTTGAACAATAGTGGGGATAGCACTGTTCTTATAACGGTCAGTACGGGATCTGATGGGTTGGATTTTATTGTGGTGACGGGCTGCTCGGCGTGGTGGTGGCAGAGATGGTGGGAGAAGAGAACTGGGGCGCGGGTGTTTGATGAGATTATCACCAAATTTGTGTATAGGTCCTGGAGGTGGCGTTGAGACACTGAGGTGAGGTTGAGAGTTGTAAGGGCATTGTCATATGAGATGTACTTTTCTCCCATAATAACTCTACATGCTCTTTTCTGGACTTTTTCTATTTGGCGCTTTTGGGTGGTGTTGAGTGAGGAGGACCAGGCTGGTGATGCATAACACAGCTTAGGAAGTATGAAGGTGGTATATACATCCCTAATATGTCTCCGTACATACGTGTGTGTGTCCGTGTGTGCAAGTGTCATTCATTGTGTGTGTGTGTTTTCTTATATCTCCGTGTGTGTGTGTGTGTGTGTGTGTGTGTGGTCATTATTGTTTCCTGGGTTTCGTCTGACTTTCGAAATTTGTTGCCGCCAATCTATTGTTGGACGCTGTGACGCAAGAACCTAAACCCAAAACAAAACAAAGTCTATAATATACCACAAGGAGTTATTAGCTAGGGTGCACGTGATTATATACTGTATATAGGCAGTCCTTAGGCTACTTAATTAATTACTGGATTAGCTGCAGGGAGGTGGTCGTCCTGGCTGCCTTGGGTTTGCATGCATGGCTATATAGAGATAAAAAGGAATAAGGGAGGACTGAATGACTGACTGACTGACTTGTGTGAGGAAAATTGGAGGTTAGTGAGTCCTTGAAATATTGCCAGGAAACACACACACACACACACCTATATGGAAGGAGCTTGTTTCGTGGTATGGTCAGAAGGAATCAGAAGCTTCCAATGTTCATACACTTTTGGTATGTTGGCTACAGTCACGAGCACTAATAAGTATACAGCTTTGGTTGAAGCTTTGAACAGTCCAATTCACCAACGAACTAATTCCAATGGAAATCTTATTGTGCATTTATTTACTATCTCTATAGGTATTCTATGCTTATATGTCATTTCTCGAAAACTTCTACTGAGAACTTTCGATACCTATAGGCTACATATGAAGAAATTTTAGAAACAAAAACGATTCGCCTACACTAAGTCTAATCAGCCCTGAATTCTGGCAAGAATATAAAGCATTTTCGCCACTGAAATGAGAGAGGTCGCAAGTATAGACCCTAATGTACCCCCATCATAGAGACTACTATTCCGTCCCATATTTGGTAGACAGAGGGCGGCCTCACCATGCAGCCCGGCCCGATATTATAGCCTACGCGATGAACAGACCTCCTCTGTACTGTACTATGCTTAGGTTGTGATTTAGTGCACAACTTGTTTATATGACTGCATTAAATATTGTGCCGTATGCAAGAATATCCGTGGTGTTGACAAATGGCTTGGTACAGTCGGTGGCAAAAACTTAGCGTTTCTTGAAGAATAACATAACACATTCACCAACATACAGCATTACAATATCCAGGGGGACAAATTAGTAAACTACTCTGGGTTTTCATTTTACGAACCTGTGAAGCTTTTAATTATTTCCATACAGTACTGTACAAGGATAATAGACTATATTATCCTTGGTACTGTACTTCATGACTTGGCAGATGTGGCGACACGACTTTTGCCGCCAACTGTACCAGTCTGCTTTTCTCCGGATTAATTCCCCCCCCCCCCTGGGAAAAGTGGTTTAATTAAAGACCCTGTGATGTAGTCAAAATTGCCACGAAACACCACCTATAAGGAAGGAGCTTGTTTCGTGGCATGGTCAGGAGGAATCAGTCGCCTCCAATTTTCATACACGATCACAGGGTGCATTAATTAAATTTCTACAAGTGATATATAATTGTTTTTCGTATTTTCCACATTTTCAGACTTCCTGGAGATATAAAAGGTGAATAATTATAGGCGACTCACTTTTCTTCTAAACAGGATCGAGAGATTTAATTAAGGGAAGATTCTCGTGTTGGTGAATTGGAAGGTCTCTGCTGATTCCTCCAAACTATACCACGAAACAGATCCTCTCTTAGTATACCATTGAGGGTGTATGTATCCTGGCATAGTTTGAAGGAATCCGAGGCCAACAAGAGGATTAATTAATCTCCCCTTAACAAAACCAGAGGCGAATAAAAATTGGGCTTTAAACTTCTCCTACTTTCCTTTTTTTTTCTTTTTTTTTTCCATCTGTTATACTTTTTGTGCTTATTGTCCCATGCACTTGTCAACCACCTTAATATTCTTCCTCAGGCGCCATATGACCTCACTGTTGCATCGCCTAATATCAATCAATCAATCAATCAATTACAGAACACAACCAACAACAACAACAACAACAACATGACGGTGGAATCAGTGAACAGCAGCGGTGTTGACATGACTTGGTTTCAGAAACTATTTACTCTTCCTGAAGATGGCCAAGACCTTTACCGTTTCCTCAAGGTAGGTCTACGTAACATATTGCTTGCTTGCTTGCTTCCCCTGTGTGTAACTATGACAATATATACCTCACATATATATATACAGTATTTACTTATATACAAATTTACGCATATACAAATTTACGTATTTATAAAAAAAATATATTAATTTAGTTAGAGAATTGTGTCTTAATAGTGGATCTGGGTTTAGATACTCAAAAATATTTAATTATACAAACCTCACATATACATTTACTTCTGTACAAAGGATCCTGGTAGTACCGTATACAGTATATGATAAAAAAAGAAGCTTAATTTAGTTAGGGAATTGTGTCATAATTGTGAATCTAGGTTTGGATACTCAAAAATAATTATATAGGCCATCATCATATCTCTTAAGGGGCCCTGTGATGTCGTCAGAAAATTGGAGGTTAGTGAGTCCTTCAAATATTGCCACGAAACACAAAACACGCACACACACACACCTATATGGAAGGAGCTTGTTTCGTGGTATGGTCAGGAGGAATCAGAAGCTTCCAATTTTCATACACGATCACAGGGTCCTTAATTAAAAGTGTGTGTGTGTGTAAAGGTAAAAAAATATATAATCAACACACTTCACTGTTATCAGCATATGGTGACAAGCTTATTGAATATGAACTGCATCACTTCTAGTTGATAATACAGTATATAATCATTCTATAAAATCTTTCCTTCCTTCCTTGTTGCAGCCAGTCATCGTTGGAGGCTTGGGTGTGTTTCTGGTGTGGAAGATGTTTAACAGAAGGAAATGGAAACACAGGTAAAGTATTATAATATTTTTATGTGTCTTGTTTGGATTCTCATGAGATTTAACAGAAGGAAATGGAAACACAGGTAAAGTATTATAATATTTTTATGTGTCTTGTTTGGATTTTCATGAGGTTTTCAGTAGCAATATACGAGAAAGTTAAACACACACACACACACACACACACACACCGTCAGAGGACACCAAGATCGGACGTGTGACACAGCGCTCGTCTGGGCAGTAGTAGTAGTAGTAGTAGTATATATATAGTTATAGAAGTAGTATTTACCACTGCTTATTATTACTATTACCATTATTTTTATTTTTAGACAGGAGTGGGACAGCGTGGGGAAAGATGTAGTTCTCCTGCACCAGTTTGTTAGAGGGAAGTACTGTCCTAACCTGAGCCCATTTGCCCTCAAGGTGGAGACATTCCTTAGACTTGCCAACATTAAATATGAGGTAAGTTAATAAGAAAGACATGTGAATATTTTTGGTGACAACTATGTGCAATAATAAAAAAAAAAATTCTAATATATGTATACATACTATTGGCCACAAGAATTCGTACACACGCTGTTGTTTTCGAAGGTTCAAAACACAGAGAAAATGTAAGACTACGTAACTACAACATAACATTATTACTAGGTTTGATGTTTTGCAATCACCGAGTCACTTTATTGGTTGACCATTCATTGCTGTACGTCCAAACTTCTCTTTCCATAATAGCCTATAGCTGTGTAATTCAAGGCCTGCTGCTGTCTAATATTAAGGGTCCTGTTTATAAGGGGCCTTGGTGTAAATATTCCTGTGGCCAACCGTACGTACACTCGATCAAAAAAGTATCGCGCATTTCCCTCGTGAATCATTTTGACTCCAAAGACGATGGCTACTGAAAATGAGCTTCTTTATCATGAGCTGTAGCGATCATTTACAGAACCATCGGACCCCACCTGCGCGATACTTTTTTGACCCAGTGTACACAATATTCTAGGTAATGATAGAAATAATTGTTGTATTCAGGTAGACACCAAGACACCAATTGGCCCTAAAGGCAAATGTCCCTGGATAAGTATTAACGGAGACGACCTGGCTGACTCAGAGTTCGTGATTGATGACCTGAGTAGCCGCTTCGGTGTCAGTCTGGACAGACACTTGGACACTCAACGAGCTGCTGTTCTTGAGGCTGTCAGAATAATGGCGGATGACCACCTCTTCTGGTTAGTATATATGGGTCGTATGCAAGAACATTCACGGTGCGTACGATGACTCCATAGACACGCAATAGAGCCATCGTACCGGTACCACACCATGTCAACACCACGGATATTCTTGTATAATTATATATTGACATTAGGTTTTAGTAGCCTATAAACACAAGTGGGTATTTCAAACAAATTGCTGACCAATGTTTTCACGTTCTCATAATTATGATGTTATTGTTTTGATTAGTGAGTATACCTATATCTGCTTGTAGTAAATTAGAAGATGGTACTATATATATAACCCTATATATTGGAAAATTTCTCAGCTAACGAACAGAGGGAATTAATTAGTCAAACGTTTATACATGAATCATCCTTATGTGGATTATTATTATTGTCCACTACAGTATACATAGAAACGTTATTACATTATTCTTTATGTATGTATATATGTATGTGTTAGAGACAGTTAGACAAAGATGTGTGATGGAGTGGAGATACTGGTTGGATTGTCTGTCCACTATTGTACACATACACGTTATTACATTATTCTTTATGTATGTATGTATGTATGTATGTGTTTGACAAAGGTGTGTGGTGGCGTGGAGGTACTGGTTGGACAAGTGTCACACCTTCCTCACCACTCAAAAACTGGGCACCGTCACCACCTTCATGTTTCCGAGGTTCATGGTGTCAGGAATGAAGAAGAAAGCCCAGCTGCAAGGCATTGGTCACCACACACCTCATGAAATATACCTTATCTGCCGTAAAAGCTGTGCCACGCTTGCTGGTGTTCTGGGTAAGATTTATATATATATATAGTTTGGAGGAATCGATTGCTCCAGATTTACCAACACTGTACTATACCCCTTATTATATTACTGTACTAACGGAGGTACCCGGCGTTGCCCGGGAAAGATGCAGTCTGGAGTTTAGAAATAGTCAATATAAACTTTATAATATGTGAAAGCATTTCAGTCTTGTTATGTTAGTTAAAAATGTTCCGCGATCTCAGGCCGTTTGCCAGTTGCCATACGTACACATAAAGACGATATAGTACACTCGCAATCCAAAATTTGTATATAGATACAAATTTTGAATTCTTGTTGAAGTTTCGAATTATTTGACATACTAGTGAACCAATTACACGTTTATCCTGTTTTATATTTAGTTGAGTTCGCTTAATACTCGATCAGGCTATTCGAAGCAAGCCTGGATACATATTTTGGATTGCGAGTGTACAGTCGGCGGCAAAAGTTCTGTCGCCCCACTTGCTTCACCGAGGCAAGCGATGTTCATAGACTCGAGATTATTAAGTGTAGAAATTGTGCGTATTTCTCGAGTCCATGAACACTGCCTGTCTCGGTGAAGCAAGTGATGCGACAGGACTTCTGCCGCCGACTGTACATACGTCTTTTCAGCTTGAAGGTCCGAGACTGACAGAATTTCAAAATAGCCTTTTTGCCTTCTTCAGCTCTAACGGATTTTTTCCGTTCGAGCCGCTAAAAACGGGCGCCAAATGTACACTCGCGGTCAGAAATTGTGTCCCGATTCCCTGGCAAGATGAATCTCAAACAGCCTAGCTTTGAAGGTTCGAACAACTGTGCGTCTCCCTACAACACACAGTTGTTTGAATCATCAAAGCTCGGCTAGTTGCGATTCATTATGCCATGATGCCAAGGGATCAGGGCCCGTATTCACAAAAGCAAAGTTCACTCTTAAGTTAAAATTTTGTTTGTATGCATTCATTCATGGCGAGGACTAGTACCCGACACTGCTTCGAAATCATAATAACAGCTCATACAAATAGAACAACAAAACCATTCACTGCTTCGAAATGAGCCTGAAACACTATGGTGAGGTCAGAATTGCAATCATACGAACAAGTCCAAACTCTAAGATGTTTTGTGAATAGCGGCCCAGGACACAATTTCTGACCGCGAGTGTAAAGCCATGACTGATAGTGCTGGACCAGGGTCCAAGAAGTGTTGGAGAGCAACTGAACAGAGTTCGCAAAAGTGAGACTTCTAAACCTCTCTCAACGTTCAGAATTTGGCGCGCGTTTTTAGCGGCTCGAACAGAAAAAACCCGTTCGAGCTTCTGTTCGAGCGGTACATTTGGTGCGAGATATTAGCAGCTCGAACGGAAAATTTTCGTTCGAGCTCTTCTTTATGGTTTTAACCGATAAATACAATATTTGACATTTTAACATAATTTTTACGTCAAGTTACGTCATTCAAACCTTTGCCGGTGGTGCAGATTCAAAATATATAGTTTTGGGAGTGAAACCGGTTTTTTTTAGCGGATTTATAGTAAATGACGTAATTTTTACGTCGTTACGTCATGTTACGACATACCAAAACCTGCGCCTGGTGATGGTGATTCAGAATATATATGGGATTTGGATGTAGGTGTAACCGTTTTCGAGTTATAAGAGGACAAACAGAGACGGTTTGCCATTTATAGTATAGAACTATGGATAATCATATACATCTCATCTGGTGTAGCATGTATTGAATTCAGTATTCCATTTCCAGTGTTTGTCCATTTAAAAAGAATAGTAGGACCCTATAGTGTTGCTTATCACGATGGTATACATTTGGTACATTAGGAAACAGCAGGACTAGATGATAAAAAATAATGGTGGTCTATTACTTGGAATAATTTGGAGGAATCGATCAGTTGCTCCAGATTTACCAACACTGTATACGACTTACCCCTGAACGGTGGTCTTAATTTTACAAGAGTTATATTTGTATGTTTCAGGTTCGGATGATTTCTTTGGTGGAAGTGATCCTTGTCGGGCTGACTGTGCCGTGTTTGGCCAACTGACACAGCTCATGTGGAATGCCCCAGGAACCCGCTATGAACAACTCGTTACAGGTCAGTTTCACAACACACACACACACACACACACACTCACACTAGCTATTAACTTTATAGCATTTGAAAAGTTTTGAAGGAAGTGTAAAGTCATATTCCACTTCGCCGTAAATAGCCATGACAAAGCTACGATGAATATCGTGAAGAAAATCGTGTTTCTTTCTTCGAAATTTGACGCGAATCGTGACATAGGAAGTAATTCCGCGACTTATCGCAGTCACAACTACGTCAAATTGGCATTTTTTTTTTTTTTTTAATATCTGAAAGAAGGAAGGAAAAATAATAACAATGAAAACAAAGTCCACTTGCCTATTGGCATCCTTCATTCATATAGTGTCTGTAACAGTTGGATTTAAATGACTGAGGATTAAAAACTGGTGGATTATGCACATCATCCGTCTGGGATATCCGCCTAACACTGGCTTGATCTACATTTCCTTCCTTCCTCGATACTCTGAAACTATGGGCACCGCATATATTAACAAAGTTAAACAAATGTACTGTAATGGGAAATTTTTGTGCTTAACTGTACCTGGGATTAACAAAGGTGTTTGATGTAATGTTATACTTCTTCCAACAGATGTGTATCCCAATCTAGCCCGGTACTGCCTGAGGATGAAGGAAAGAGTCTACCCTGACTGGACGCAGCTTTTAATTAATCATACCCAACAATAGACAGCATAATCTCCCCTCTCAATATTGTAATTTGTTATCATCTTTCATGTTTCATTGATGTGTTATTCCATTCTTAATTGTTATGCCTCACTTTGTTGAAAGGAACAAGCTCAGTTAACTATACTGTACCATGAATATGGAACGATACCCAGATTAGAAAGAATGGTTCAAGCTTTGTAGTATAGATTAAAAAAAGCCCAGTCGTTATTGATTACTGAGGATTAAAATTGAAATTAATATAGATTTGTATTTTTCCTTTCACAACTATCTTCACAGTCCCTATTTGATCACATCATTCTTCCTAATGATACTGATACATTCATATATTCATACCTACCTACATACACTGTTCTTTTAATGTTGCACATCTTAGCAGTCAAAACCCCAACACTCAGCTGTTCTTTAAGGTCCGTGTTTCCTTATCACTTCCTCATTCCTGACTCATCACTCGAGGCACACCGCACACCACTCATGCTTCTCACTCATCTTATCTCTACTTCTGAATGTTCAACCTTTTCAGATTTCCAATTTTATGTTTCAGCTCCATACAAAAGCTGCTATACCTTCATACAAGCTTCGCTTTATCCGTCCGCTCTTTGAGGCTGGCTTCACACGAGCGATTTCAACAGTGCGAATTTTTGACAGCGCGGCAAAAAATTGCTCGTGTGAAGCCAGCTTAATAAGGCGTGTTTCAAATCACATCTCTGATTTTTCAAATTGTTTACCACAAAAATAGTTCCGATACTTTTTTCAGCTACTGTGGATGTATAGTATTGCATTTAATGTATGAAGATATAGTGGTAAAAGTAAATCCGTCATTTATCACCACCTCGGCACCTCGACAACACTCTATTATCAGCATAATAACAGGTGTAGGCCTAGCAAGAGTATAACAGTCTATATATTAATAATAACATATGAATAAGCTATTTGATTTACCTCTTTATCTGCAGTCCGAAATGATTGACGATATGTATTTTTCAATAACATTTATTCTGTATTGTTGCTCCAAATTATAAGATCAAGAAATCATGCTGTTTTTAATCATAATCCAATAATATATACCCTATACATATATTCATAACTTGGATAATAAAATAACATAATTAGTTACATAATTTTATTCGTTCAGTATTGTGTTTCAAAGTGATGTGGCAATTAGGCCTCAAACTGCGGCTGCGGCTTTCTTAGCCGCATTCATTCTTGGCGGGTGCGTCCGCAGAGTGTTTGGGCCGCAAATAGGACGAAAAGGCCGCAAAACGGCAACACTGTCAGTAACGCCCGCTAACCGCGTGACGTCACAAACATGCGCAGATCCCAGTGGCGGGTTAACCTAAGTATTCTTTAACCCTTGGTTGTGACTACTGGACGGAAAAATGACCATATAATATACGAATGATAAGAAAAGAGTAAAAGAAAACTAAAAAAATTAGAGTGTAAAATCCGTCATGCGACGTTGAAAAGGTACTATTATTTCCCATATGATCAACAACTTCAAGAGCCTTCCAGGGTTGCGCTGCGTACGATAATTATGGTACTTGTACCATAATTTAGTGTCTGCGACCTTGGGTCCAGGGACTGTGATTAACTGCATACCATGTATGTACAGTACCAAAATGTACCGAAATGTATTAATGACGGTGTTCTTGGAACTAAAACCTTTTGATGACAAGGCAAGAGAGGATACTTAAAGGAGCTTATTGAAAAAATATGGAAATATAATCTCTCAAACTGTTGTAGTCCTCGAAATAATTATCGAAAACCTCCACCATGGGATGACAAGTTTATTGATATCACACTATTCCTCCACTAATCAAGAAAAAGTGTATGTACAGTGTTGTAGACCTTAAGAAAATTGTTGAAAATAATGTAAATAATATTGACAATGAGCCTATGTGTACTGTGATGGGTCAATCATGGAAGATGGGAAGGCAGGTTGTGGGGTTTTTGTTATAGACAGTGGAAAGGATATGAACGTAGAAAGTGAGTACAGCTATAGGATAGCTGATAACGTGTCCTCTACTCAAGCAGAGCTGTGTGCGATATTGTTTGGACTTAATTAAGGGAGGTAAAGGATGGGATGGGAGATATATGCTTCTTTGTCGACAGCCGGAGTGCACTGGAATAACAGGAACAGTAAAAAGTAAAAACCTTGTTTATGAGGAGGTGGTGAACCAGTGTAAAGGACATATAGAGGAGTTGAACGAAAATGGGAGAACTAAATAAATTCATATGGATATCATCCCACATAGGGATCATAAATAATTAGAGGGCAGATGGACTTGCCAAGAAGGGAACTGAAAAAGAAAACTCTCCTGCAGCAACTACGACCCTCTTACCACGTTACCACGGCAGGCAGGAAGCCTACTGCTTGCTGGTGTGTCCCCTGTACTTACCAATAAAGTGTTACCGTGTATAATAGAGTCTGTTCACCCCCGGGTAGTAACGCAAGGGCTTCTTTGTCGTTATATGACATTTTTTATTCTTTCGTTCACAGGCTTAGATTTGACTCCATTGCTGTCACCGGTTGTCAAGGGACCTCGATTCCCGAAAGAGATTAAAAGGGTCCTGTGTAGTTGTCAAAGGCATAGTACGTGCTACTTAATTATTCTTCCACATCACACCCGAAAACACGTTGCTTTAGTATAGGCTAGGTTATTTGTTTCCTAGCATAGTTTGGAGGATAGAGAAACTTTGAATTTGCCGATTTCATGACAGGCTTGACCTTACAACCAGAGTGTGCTGAAATTTTTGACCACCTTCTTCTCTCTTATTCCTAGATTTGTTCTCTATTCATGTGAAGGTTGAGGTATAGTCAAACTCGCCTAAATTTACGGATGTGGTGTGGCTTTCACCTCTTTACAGTGTTGCCGCAAAATTTTCAGTACCGTTCTCTCTCTCTCTCTCGTTTCTTTTATTTATAACTGTGCTTTCATTTGTTAATTTGAAGACAATTTCTTTAGCCTGGCTGTGTAGATGTGAGGAATGGGTTGAACTTTTTGCCATGCTGTCTGTGCAAAGGGCATAAAGAAAGTGAAAACTGAAGAGGTCACCGCCAGGAAGCTATCCTGTGTCAAGGCCACCAACTGGGTGTGGAAGTGTTGCCGCTCACGAGTGATTTTTTTTCTTTTACTTTGGTATTGGCAAATGACTATTATTTTGTTCTACATAACAAGCTTACAGATTATGAATGTGATTATTCCTCACCCTTGAAATTACGGTAAAAGCTAGTAAATGTGATCATTTTATTCTACAATTATAGCAACACCTGGGGGTTCTGGGTGTAGGTGTGGGTCTGGCTATGTCAGTATTGCCGACACTCAAAAAAATTATATTGATTATTTCTTTTACTTTGGATAATGGCATATTTCTTCTTTTTCAAGCTTATTATGTTATATCTATAACTGTGATATTATTACCCACCCGAAAACTATTCTAAATTCCATTAAAAGTTACTACAATTTCTTTTAGCACCACTGTACAATATTTATGCCATGTTTCTGTGTAACTGTATAAATGTTTTATGCATAATAAGATTACTGTTGATTAATCCATCTAAATACACAAGTGGATGTTGTATATATCTGAATTTATTATATTTGTGATGCCTTGTGTACATAAATAGCTTCCGTTTCACATCGCAAGTTGGGGAAACGTGGCGTCACTGTACAAAATAGCGGGACACACCACAGCCGTAAATTTAAGCGAGCAAGACTATAGTACTATATTATACCTCGACCGTGGTTCCACATAAAGTCATAAATTGACGGAGAGAAACACGCATTTCCTGTAGCCTATCTAGTCTGAGTTAAAGGCAGAACGCAGGTGACACATTAGAAGCGAGAACGTATAGCCTACACTGTGATTTTCAACAACTGACATCATTTAGAAATTATGTATTAATAGAAATCTATGTATAATTCAAACTTTTTATATGTATTATTAAAAAACGATGCATTGTTTAAAAACCATGTAAAGTCGATTTATACATATCCCATAAAAAATGCACACACGTATGTAAACGTAAATGTAAAGTATATAGTCTCTATTGAAACATGGCATGAAGATATTGTGTAACATGAAGATAATGTGTAATACTGGATAACTACAGAAAGCATATTAAGGTATCATCATCTGACACCAGTTAATATCTATGTCATTAACACCAAAATTAATACTGTATAACTATAGAAAGGATATGGTATCATCATCTGACACTGCAGTTCATATCAATGGCATTACCACCAAAATTATTACTGTATGATACAGTGTTGGTACATACAAAATAATTAATTATAGTAAGAACATGTTGGTAGTTAGTAGTTCTTACGATGAAAGATTTATGCAAGTCGGTATAAAACAGTGGTACCTCCTGCCCTGCCGCCGTCCCTGCTTGCTGCCCTACCACGCCACGCTCTCCACGCCACCTACTGCAGCAGCTACCTCTCTCACCCTACGTGACCACGGCAGGCAAGACTCTCCAGCTACAAGGTGCTTGTTCTCTACACTCTGACCCTAGCTGACTTTGCTACGGTGTCCTGGATTCATTAGGGAACACAGTCCTGTACCTTTATTAATAAATTGTTACCGTGTACAATCGACTCTGTTCACCCCAATAGTAACACAACTCCATGTTGTTACACCCCTTTCACATAATGTTGTCAACATTGATGCATTTGACTAAATTAAAACAAGATATTTTCTTTTATTTATTGTATTTGAATATTGATATATTTGGCTAAGTTCAAACACTATAGATATTTTCTTTTATTTATTTATTTTGAACATTGTGCATCTCTAATGACTATTGCCAAAGACCCAAGGATGTTAAGAATATCAGTGGGATGGATGAAGTTGTATGCTTGAAGCTAGTTGAGAAGCTGACGCCTGACAGTGAAATAGCGGCAGCCTCAGGCAGTGAGTGACGTGTACTAAACGAGTCGTTGATTCCCACTAGCCCGTTGAATCATCAGTCTGCAGGGTTACTGAGTGACTGGTGTCACAGTGTCACTCCTCTGAAGCATACCAGTCAAAATACTTTTGGGTTTTTAGCTCTGTGGTTGCCACACACTTAGATACATATATCTTCCTTTTCTATACTTTTTTTTACGTTTATTGTTATTCGGTTTAACTCTCTTACTTAATTATTATAGGTTTTCTTTACATACTAAGACTAAGTTGATTCTAATGCCAGGTACTGCAATGAATTCTTGATTTTCAGAATTCTTAACTTTTTTCTGTTAGCCCTCCATTACCCCCGAAAAATTGTTAACTTACACCCAGGGGGTAATTTACCCCCAGTTTGGGAACCAATGGTATAAAACTATAAATCCTCAAGGAAAGAAAACCTAAATAAGTAAAACTTAACAACAAACAAAAGCATTTGCTTTAACCTATGTGATATTTCTGTCTCTTATGGTGTAATATTACCTGTTTATTAAAAATCTACTAATTAGTATAGATTAGCACAGTACAATAATAGTACCATATCAAAAATTTTGATGTGCTCATCGTACCACCATTATCTTGAGGAAAGTACAATAATTTTAAGCATTAGTGTACGATAATTTGGGGAGGTCGGCAGCACTGAGCGTATGAAGTTATGAGCGTAAACCACTGTGGGATCTCGGTAGTTCTTCAATGTTCACTCGGAATATTAATGTTAAGAATTTACCTTGTTTGACAAATTGAGACTAGTATTTTAAATTGACGAGCCTTGATGAAGAAGCTATGTGTTTTGTGTGAATACCCTAAACAACAAACAAACTATAAATAAACCAGTCTATGTGTCGATAAGTGTGAAATTTGATAATATGGTGCATTACTTTGTGAGACTTGGAACTGATCAGAAATATTATTTAGATGTTGATAAAGACACGGTAAGTATATATAATATGTGATGGTAACACCGTACTAATATTCTAATTAATCAATTTATGGATTAATATAATATTCATGGTAACGAGGGAAAATTTTTTAACTCTTTGCTACAACAGGAATTCATGGTAAAGATTTAATATTTACACCATATTTTCTCATAGTATATCCGATAAATATTGAATGAATTACCGTTATTGGGTACGGTTTTTCTACCTTCATTACGTACTTATTTAGACCATTCTAAGACTATTTTCTTCTATGGCATTTTCTCCGCAAATGTCCCATTTACAAGATATTCAAATTTTGAAATTAACCTAACCTAACCTAACCTAACCTAACCTAACCTAACCTAACCTAACCTATCCTAACCTAACCTAACCTAACCTAACCTAACCTAGACCGCATCAGACTACCGGGACCTAACCTGGGCAAACTACCGGGAAATAATCGTGGTAAAGTACAGAAAATGACCGGTGCAAAATACTGGGACCTAGCCGGATCTGGCAACACTGCTACAAAATGGTAATTCGGTAAATTTACAGAAGAACTGGGTTCACTATATTGTATATTTTAGTATCATTATCCACTATTTTGGACCATTCTAAGACACTTTTCATCTATGGTGTTTCTCTCGGAGATGCCCCGTTTTCGAGATATGCCCCGTTTTACAAACATAATTTGGAAATTAGTCTGACCTTACCTGACCTGACCTAACCTAACCTAGACCACAGCAGACTACCGGGACCTATCCTGGGCAAACTACCGGGACCTAACCTGGGTAAACTACCGGTATATAACCAGTGTAAACTATCATAAAGTGACTGGGGCAAATTTCCGGGAACCAGCCAGATGTGGTAACACTGCGCGATCCTAGCCAAAAACCCAGTTATTCTGTAATAATACCGGTAATTCTTTCAATAAATACCGTATATCCTGCAAATTAAGTGATTTTTACTTATTGGTTAATATCTATTCTATTGCCGTTTTCCATTACGATGTTTTTACCATCTTTACCCACTAATTTATAACATTCTAAGACACTTTTCTTATATGGCATTTTCTTCGGGAATGGCCCATTTCCAAGATATTCAAATGGGGTATTTTGAATTTAGCCTGACCTTACCTAACCTAACATAGACTGCATCAGTCTACCGGTACCTAACCTGGGGAAAATACCAGGAACTAACCGTGATAAAGTACCGGAATGTGACCGTACTATGAGGACAGAGTCCACCTGGCCAGGCTGCTGTGTGGCCACCACCCGACCCTTCTGACATATTGGAAAAGCTGGATGGAGCCATTGTAGATACCTGTCCGTGATGCAACACAGCGCCCCTTTCTATTAAACACATTATTGAAGACTGCAATGCACACAACCACACCTGCCAACAACACAACATACACTCTGAGGGCACTGTGGGAAAGCCCGGTTCAGGCCATGGCCTTCCTCAGGAGCTTGGGGCTGCTCTGCCAGACAGCTTGAGGAACTTCAACAACAGCAACTGGGACCTAGCCGGATCTGACAACACAGCTACAAAACGACAATAGTCTAGATAAATACTCTATTTTTTTTATTATTGTAAATATTTGGTTTTGGAGACAGCACCATTATTGCCCCCATAACGAAAAAAAAAAAAAAAAATGCATAACAATTTATTCACCATATATTTTGGGTATTTATTGAAAGAATTACTGTCTTGTAGCAGTGTTGCCAGATCCGGCTAGGTCCCAGTATTTTGCCCCGGTCATTTCCTACACTTTACCACGGTTATTTCCCGGTAGTTTGCCCAGGTTAGGTCCCAGTAGTCTGATGCGGTCTAGGGTAGGTTAGGTAAGGTCAGGCTAATATCAAAATGCCCCATTTGAATATGCCTTATCTTGGAAATGGGGCATTTGCGGAGGAAATGCCATAGAAGAAAATAGTCTGAGAATTGTCTAAATAAGTGGGTAATGAAGGCAGAAAAACCGTATGCAATAACGGTAGTTCTTTTAATATTTACCTTATTTTGCTCAGTTATATTTTGATTTGATGACCTGGTTAAGGGAAGACAATTGTTTTGGTGAATTGGAAGGCTACTGATTTCTCCAAACTATGTGACAGGAAATGGGCAACCTCAGTGTTAATAGAACTTGTTTTTTTTTTATATATCAGGAGGAATCAATAGACCTCTGGGCCATATTCAAAAACGTTTGTGGTGCATACGATGGTGTGGTACTGGTACGATGGCTCCATAGACAAACAACAGAGTTGTACAGTACCACACCATTGTATATATTATACACCATAGATGTTTTTGAATGCGGACCTCTGTTTTACCATCCAGAGAATCTCCCCTTCCTTAACTCTCCTGGTAGGGCCGCCAATTGGTAGCACATGACACACAACTGATCAAACAGCCCAGAAGATAATAATAATAATGTTGTCTTTGGATGGACAATTTAATGTTTCAATGATAATTTAGCACTGGTACGGTAGTGTGTGTTGGACCTGGTTTACTTACCTGGTAGGGCTGCCAATCAGCAGCGCATGACATGCCAAGGATCAAGCAGCCCAAAACACAATATGACACGCCAATCAGATAGGCATTTAGTTATGCAGTAAAGAGACAGCATTGGGGTGACTGGTAGAGTGTGTTGGAGCATATGTAAATTTGGTTGTAATGGCATGGGATGAGTTGGAAGGAAAAGAATGGTAAATGTGTACAGAAATACATATATACATAATCAGGTGTGTGTATGAAAGCCATATTTATGGACTAAACAGAATATCGTGGAGATGATGAGCTAGTTTAGTCTTGAATTGGGCAAGAGAGGGGGAGTCAACCATTTCTGCAGGCAGAGAATTCTTGCTTCGGTATCTGTGTGAGGAACAAAGATTTTGAATTTGTGGCCTCTTAAACCATGGTGCAATGACAGGGCATTGAGGTTTAATGGGTGAGAGGTAATAGGGAAAGAGTGAGAAGCCTGCTTTAGAACAATGAAGGTCTTAGAGAAATAAATGAAACATACCAGTAGGACAGCAAGAGATAAATAATCTAATGACACATTTCCAAGGGAAATTATATTCTGTACTGGTACTATATAGAGGAATTTTAGTAATTGATGAAATATAAGGAATGGTAATAGTAAGATTATCAAAATCTCTTGGTGGACACATTTGATAATATAACAATTTTAAGACAACACTTGCCAGGAGGAATGATAATGTTTCCTGGGTAATATCAGGCATATAATGTTATTTATTTGTGATGAAAATTATTTCCACTATTGATAAACTTTGACTTTGTTTTGTTTAGTGTGACCAAATGGACTGGATAGTGATAGTACAATAATGTGATTATTGGGGGGGGGAGGGAAATTCTGACCTCCCTTGTTTTGATCACGCAGGAAAGCAATCTTCTTTTCAAATTTACCGAATGATTAATGATACAGTAGAGCATAAAGTGCTGCTGTACACCATATGACTGAAATGCAAAAATAGTGTGTCACTGCTAAATTTCCAGCAAACTATACACATCTTTTCAGTACGTGATTGGACGTCATGAGGCATGTGACATAAACTTTACCAGCCTCTTCATCTCCAGACAGCACTGTCAAGTTCAGCGCCTTCTTCCCAATGGTAAACTGACAATCAAGAATCTGAAGGTAAGGCTAATTGAAAATAGCATTGTCAGAAATTGTTTGCCTTGTGGTGTGTCAGCCACAGCTCAATGAACAAGTAGATCTCAATGATGCTGGTCACCTTGAATTGTGATGCCAGTTATTATATAATTTGTGTATAGGGTGTTTCCTCTATATTTCTCATTATGAGTATCATGCATAACTGCAGCCAGGTGTATGCATGTGGCCATTCCCAGACAACCCTGACATTTGGAACTATTGCAACCAAAGATAAGATGGCTTCTTAAGTAGGGCAGGACTCATCAGCATAAATTGAATCAATGAAACACTGCCCTCCCTTGTCCTGTTTGTAGCATAAGTAACTCATTCAACTTAAGGCACCCGTGTACGGTGCGATCTGGTCGTGAGATCTGCTGGTGGACATGGTTGGATCCAACCAGATTGGATCGTGTATGGGCTGATCTTGGTTTGACGGAAGGTCTGACGGCTACCAAACACTGCTTGGTTTTGAAATCTGCTGATCTGGTTGGTTCAGACTGCATCGCACCGTGTATATACTTTTCATGAGACCAACTTCATACTGTCAGTCTCACCACTAGCAATGCAGGGGTAGGGTGCCGCAATGAATTAAATTGGTCTTTTTTTTTCTCTATGTGAGGTGTTGACAAGTGACATCAGCTCCGAGTACGTCTCCTGGTTCATTCTTAAACAGTTATACCAGTTACCAGGATCAAGTGTCAGTTCATCCATCAATGAAATATGAGACACCTTTCGTTATTTCAGTAGGCAGTGTGCTCCATTTTCTTTCTTTTCTCTTATTACTGTAGTGTTAATTTTCTTCCTTATGGCGACCGCTGCAGCTGCCAACATATATATTTCCTGGTTAGGGAGCACCATTAGGAGAGGGAGGAGGAGGAGGTGCACTTGCCATAGTGTTGCCAAATTTAAAGCAACCGACAGTTGGGATTGGGATGCGTGGGTGGTATGTTTCCATCCAATCTGGTCTCGAGACCAGATCACTCTGTGCATGAGGGCCTTTAGGATGATGAATGTTGCCCTGCTTCATCCCTCATATCCATGGTTGTGACAGTGCCACAAGTTGGGATTATCTGGTAGAGGGTGGATACATACCATTACATCTGGCTGCAGCTGTTCTTTATGCTGAGTGGTTGTACTGTTGTTGGCCTACTGTCTCTTTGGTTTTATGAAGGTCCCATTATATATGCTTTGTATAGTAATCATTGTATGTTAGATTTAACACATAGTGTTGATGATTTCACATAAGAAGTCTGCTCAGGTAATGAATGATATTTTCAGCAAACCAACACCACCTATGTTGATGATATAGTGCTACAGGACACGAGCAAATGTGTAGAACTTCATATTGGCAGCCGTATTGGCCTGGGAGTACCCCTTACTTATGCCAATGAGGAAGGCTTCAACAACAAGGACTATGTATTTTTGTCTCTATGGAGCACTGATACTGTGGGAGACACTAAGGTTTGTCTTCTGTATTACCTGCTATGGGAGCATTTTGAGAAATACATTTGAATGTAAAAAGAAGTAAAAGTATTAATTGAGTTAATGGAATCTGAAAGAATGACAAGAATCATAACTATTTGGTTACAACACCAGAAGTAGCTTTATCTGCATTCTGTGTAAAATTTTAGTCCAAGTTACTCTATCTCTTCCCCCACAAGGATAGTATCCACACTACAGTAATCTTCATAATATTATGGCAGAGCTTTAGTAGTGAGAGTGCCAAAGTTTATTTATTAATCCCAATAAAATCTAGGTGTTTTCCAGTGTTTTTTCCACTTCTTTGACTTCTGTTAATATATGAATATATATGAATTCTAGACTTGTCTCTTCCATTTTGTTTTATGGCTTCTTTTACTTCTCACTTTTATCTGAGGTTGCTATTCCATCAATCTTAATATTCCATATTATACATCTGTGATTGTTTGTGTTATGTTTATATTTCAGATTGTAGACTTGGATGAAACTTTAGAACTTTCTCCAAGAGCACATGATGCATCCCTTGCGTCAAGGTCTCACTCAGCAGTTAGATCATATTTGCCACCAAATTACTCTAGTGGCAATTCTTGCTCTGCCCAACAACTGGGAGCAACCTTGGGTCACAGTTCAGCCATTAATCACACAACACCCTGTCCACAGTCTAATAATTCAAACATACTACAGCACCACCAAAATCCCCACTACATATCTCCACCCATACTTAGAGAAGACAACCACCCACAATCTCATACTTCTACAGTTGCCCACCATTCATTGGAATATGCATCAACCAAGAGCCACATATCCAAATCACCACCCTTGACCGATCCTCCATATAGTGCTATACCATGTTCCACATCAAGCCCTCATTGTAGTAGGGCATACACCCAGGCAAACCCATATAATTCAAAACACCTTGCAATAGAATCTCAACATATGGGAGGCCCTTATAGCCAATCTCCTTACACAAAGCCACACACTTCAGCAAACACTCACAGTTTGATAGAGTCCTCCGATTCTCCAAAGCTTAACCACACAGGGAGCCTGTATGATGCTGTACATTCCAGTTATCTCAACAAGCTTGGCTCAAGAGATCCTAGCCATCAATGGAGTCAACAGACTTCAGGTAACATCAGCTCTCAGAGTGCATACCATAGAGGAATCTCATCTCAACCTGCACAACCAATTTTAGCTCAGCATTCTAGTCCAGGAGATGAAAGCAACATAATCCAAATATTGGTACAAGAAAAACCCAAATCACTTTCAACTGAATGTGTTGATAGTGGTCAGCCATTTTCTTACGTATCTTCCAGGCAGGTTTTTGATGTACAGTTACCTTCAGAAAAGCAGCAGATTTCTCAAAGAGACCATAATGAAAATACCAGGCCATCAGCAAGGGTGGCTCCTTTGCAGTCTAACTCCAAACAGTTATACCCTAATTCTGATGTTTCTCATCACACTGATAATAGCGTTATGGAATCTAATAATTGCAGTCATGTACAAAATCCTCAGTTGTTACCTGAACTTAAACATATCTCAAGTTCACATAATTTGCAATCTCAAAGGAGTGATAACAGGAGTAGTTTGCTGATGAAGGAAAACTCTTCACCGTCAAATCATTATCTGGGTGATAAATTAGAAAACAGATGTCATAGTCAAGCCCCATATGCTTCGATGAATCAGTGCCTATCATCAAGATCTGTTGGACCCCAACTTGATGCTGAAAGTAAAAATGAGTCTACAACCAATAAGCATCAAGATACTAAAAGTAAGAACAGTGAATGTAGAGGTGTAGTTGCCAATGTGACACCCATTGTGAAAAAGATAATGGATTGCAGGCCATCAAATGATTTTGTTAATTGTGATACCAGTAACACTGATTCTGATAATACAGATTGTGATGAAATCATCGATCTTACTCAGAATGACCCAGATTCTCCCAGGGGATATGAGTGTGATAATCAGCTGGAGAAGCGCAATTTCACAGATCTCACAGAAATTCAGTGTAATTTAAAGGATGAGACTAAAAGGAAAAGAGATGAAAATAATAAAGCAGATATTGAACTTCTTAGAACAGAAAAGGAAGAAAGGCTCAGTACAATTAATTCCTCAGATGAGCTACCATACATAAAATGTAAGGAAGAAAATGAAAATGCATCAAATTTATGGAACACGAAAAAAAAGAGAATAGAGAGAGTTAGTCCTGATGCTGAATGTAATTATACGTGTGAAGGGACAAATCAAGATAAAGGAACGAGCTCAGGTAGAGGCTCAAAAGTAGACACAGTTTTTAGAAAGGATAGCATGACAGAATGTTTTGAAAAGTGTCAAAATAAATGTTGTGTTAATATTGTGAGGTTACCATCACACATAGTTGAAAACTTAGCACCAGCCTCACATAGTGAACTTGATAAGCCTGGCACTTCATATAAATTGAACGACAAGTCTGATGATACTGTTGACAAGAGTAAAACAATATCTAATGAATCATGTACAGGTGGTTTCAAGTCAAGTGAAAGGCCAGTTATGAAGGGGAATCACAAAAGGAAGAGAAGCCAGAATGGCAAAGATAGTGGCAAGGGCACTAAGTATGAAAAGAAACTTAAATGCTCAGATAGAAATGGGTCCATGAATGAACTTGACAGGGGTCAAACTTCACATATAACAAGAGAAGAGAGTGAGAGCAAAGGTGGTAACAGAGTGATTGCTGAACAGGATGTTTGTGTGAAGTTGGAGGATGGTGCTATTAAAAATAGAGAGCAAATGCCTGGCTATGAGATAACAAACATGGAGAAAGAAAAAAAGAATTGTGTTAACTTGGAGAATGTAACAGTGAAAATTGAGCATAGTGAATGTGGCCCAATGAAAGTGATGAGTTCAGGTTGTAGTGAAGAGGATGATGATGATATTGATATAATGAATTACTCTCAAGTAAATGAAGCAATATGGATATCAAGTGATGAAGATGAAGAAACTAATGATTCTAATTCTTCAATTTGTCCATTGCTTTCTAGCCCACATCTTGAAGAGCTGTTTAGGGAGGTGAAGACAGAGAATATGAATGAAGACAGTTTTGATGTTAAAGAAAGCCTTCCAGTAGTAAAGACAGAACCAGTAGAGGATCAGTGGTTTCCTATCCTTTCTCAATCATGTTGGGATGATGATGATGTACTAATTCTTGAAGATGACGAAGCATCCACCAGTTCATCACCACTGCCTGCCTCTGAGGCAGGTCCTCACATTTCAAGTCCAAATTCAGAGGATGATAAGGATGGAAATAATCAAGAATGGTGGCCACAACTTTCTCAGGGATTTTCTGATGAAGAGGAAGAGGAAGGAGGAAGTAAGGAGTCTGGTGATTCTAATATAGATTTCCTAGTGCCTTCAACAAGTACTCTCAGAAATCTGAAACAGAAAAACAAAGCACATTCAGTATTTGAAAAGACATCCCACAAAGAAAGTAATTTGCAGAAAAGAGATTCGAAAAGCCGTAAGCTAAGTCGGAAATCAGCACCAAAGAAAGTTACTGTTGCTGATAATACTGAAGGTCATGGTGCCTCATCGATGGATGATTTGGATGGCAGTGATGAGCCAATACCAGATCTTCATAAGAAATTGCCTGGTGTCAGTACCTCATCACTTCCTGGTCCTTCACATCTCCATAATTCTCGTCCCACTTCTAATAATGATGATGAAGTAGTAGATCTAGATGATTGGTGGCCTGAACTGTCTCAGGCATTTTTAGATAGTATTGGAGAGGAGAAGAACGGAAATGAATGCAAAGATAGATGTAAAGATGGAGACCAAGTAAACAAAGACTTACAGAAGGCTTCAAAAAGTTCTGATAACCTTAACACTATTGTTAGTAAATTAAAACATACTCAACAGAGGAAGTCTCTGCTAACGTCCCCCAAAGCTCCACCACCTCGCAAAAGAGGCAAGAAATTTTATGGGAAATCAGTAGAAGAAAGAGCTGTTTCACAAAAATCGAGCTCTGAAAAAACAAAAAATGATAGACAAGGTAAAACGGCTCGCCCTACTGAAGGTTCAAAACAGAAAAAGAAAGATAAAAAGCAACAGAGTTTAAGAGATAACTTATCATCAAAATTTAACCTTGAACCCTATAAAGCTACACTAGAGCATAAGGCTAAAGAAAATCATCACGTTGTTCCAAAAACAAAAACTAATAGCAGTAATAAACTTCAGATTCATCCTCCCAGTTCAGACAGCACAAGTTTGAATATCTCAATTCAGAATAGGAGTAAGCTCAAAGACAGTGAAGTACAAGAGAAATCTCGGCCAAAAGTGGCGGCAAAAGTAACTAAAAAATCGCGCTCTGAGAAACTTACTGAGGTTGATATATTTAAGAATGTGCCATCATCTAGATTTGTGTCAAAGAGGTCTAATTTTAAGATTCCCAAAACTACTGTAAATACAAGAGAATCCTCTGATGGTCCATCTTCATCTGGTGTGGAGGGAGGCAGTAGCATCATACCTGTACTAACTAAAAGAGTAAAGGAGTCGTCAAATGTCACTATTAATAGTCATTCTTGGAAACTTCAAACTGTACCTAGCATTGGAAAAGAAAGACAAGAAGATTGTAAGGTTCTACCAAAACCTGTTACTGACAAAAATCAAAGATCTGTTGATGGCAATGTAACCACGAGAGGTATTCTTAAGTCATTGCCAGAAAATACAAACAGACCCGGAAAGAATGTGCGATTTCCCACTGATGAAAAAGACTTGCTCAGTATACGAGTGATTTCTCCTCGTAAGAAAAAGGAATGTTTGGGAATTCCCGAGGTGAGAGCAAGAGAGATGAATCCCTTGATACTAAACAAAGATCAGATGTGTCAGACTTTTATGGACTCTTTCATTCATCATATTTGTACATGGAATTTTGAATGGTTAGAGCAGTATCATAACAAGATAGAGAATACAGAGACTCAAGGAAGAGGTCATGTTGTTAAACCTCCACCTGTAGGTTCTTCTGAAAGTTATCCTACCTTAATTCTGTATGATTCCTATGATGATTATAAAGATATATTTAGTAACTTAATATACCTAGAGGTTTGGGAAAATGTGTACAAAGACTGGCTAAAATTCAGAGATTCAAATATAGCCTTGCCAGCATTGATTGATGTAATGCAGCCAGCAATAACAAGTCAGACACTAAAGTTTTGGACACTCAAGTTATACACACTTATCACCGAGAACCAAGACATACATGGCTACCACCCTCGCCAAGGTTCACTAATCTGCCTCAAAATACAAGAAGGTAAAAGGAAGCATAGGATGTTTGGTTATGTTGATTATATGAGCAAGAACAAGAGATGTGCTGTGACCAATGAACTTAAAGCTGCTTGCCCATATGGTACGGTCTGCTTGCTTCTTGGAATTCGTGTCACAAAGCAACCCATTACAATAGTCAGGCCTGGGAAAATTGTCTTAATCAATCATGTTTCATACCTACGTCCAAGCACACGCATATGGGAAGGCTTATGTTTGTTGCCACACTCTCCCCTTTGTAATTATATCTTAAAACCCAACATACAAGCTTTTCAAAAATGTAACAATAATGACTCCCAGTATCTGGTTGAAGCAATGTCAATGAATGATGTACAACAGAAGGCAGTTGTGGAAGTGAGCAACAAATGCCTCTTTGATTCACAAATTCCAAAGCTAAGTTTAATCCATGGTCCACCAGGGACTGGAAAGACACGAACCATCACAGCCCTCATTGCTCAGATAATAGCACTTGGACAAAAGCTTCAAAGTGAAGGAAGAGGACAGGGATGTAGAGTCTTGTTGTGTGCTCCTTCTAATGCTGCTGTTGATGAACTAACATTACGCCTTGCAAAACTGAGGGAAGTAAACATTTGTTTACGAATTGTGCGAGCGGGTGTAAAGGAAAGCATAAGAAATGAGGTACAGAGTTACACCTTGGATACTTTCGTAGAGAAGCAAGTGAGAAGGGAACTGGCAACTCCTAAAAATAAGTCCATGAGACAGGAATGGGAAAGAAGAAAGTGTATGGCTGTGAAGGCAGCTGAAGAACTTCAAAATGCAATAAAGGAGAATAAAAACCAAGCAGAAATTCGCCAAATGGAAATGAGGCTTTGTGAATTAGTCAGGTCAAAGGATGATTTAGAAAGGAGTTTCCAGACCCAACTCTCTGTACACGACAGACAAATATTACAACGCAAGTGGCAAGATAAAATATTACTTGGTGCTGAAGTTGTGACAACTACTTTGGGTTCGTGCATATCAGGTGTGATGGGGGATGTGTTCACTCGTCATCCTAATCACTTCACTTGTTGCATTGTGGATGAGGCTGGACAGTGCCAGGAGACAGAAACATGGCTGCCACTATTGCTCGGGGTGAGGAAGCTGGTACTAGTTGGGGATCATCGCCAGTTACCAGCCACAGTTCTCTCACGTCTGGCCAAGGATAAAAACCTCAAGCAGTCATTATTTGAAAGGCTTTATCACCGAATTGTAGTGGAGTTACAGGAAGAGATCTATGTTCATGCTCTAACCACACAGTATCGAATGCATCCAGAGATTGTTAAGTGGCCATCACAACACTTCTACCAGGGCAGGCTCGCCACCTCCCCTACCATCGTCCAGGCCCGCACACATGCCCTGAAACCATACATTTTCTTTGATCTGAAGGTTAGTGTTGATGTAAGAATAGTTGCCACCTTGTTATACTGTATATACATTACAATTTCCATTATTATCTCAGTCAAAAATATTTTAGTTATGGTACAAATATAGTACTGTACTGTATAGTAAATTTTATTACCAGTACAATATTGTGTGTGAGTAGCATTTGATAGGATAAAATACAGGATGGAATCGAAGAGGAGGAAAGAAGACTTGGAAAACTCTGTAGGTTGAGGAAGATGAGATAGAAAGAAGGATTAGCAAGCAAAAGAGAGGAGGGACAGTTGAAGTAATCAGAGAGAGTGGCTCAAGTTAAAATTGGTATCAAGGCCCTTAAACTACTGCCCAAGGGGGCATTGCTTGCAGAGATATGGGCAATACTTAGAGTTTTGAATTCACATCAGTCCTGAGTCAGCCCCATTTGGTTCTTTAACTGTCCTTCCTCTTTATCTTCTTTCAATGAGGGCCTAGGCCCAGTAGGCTGAAGCCAAATAGTTTTTTTCATGTGAAACAGGTTCAGTATATTGGTAGTAGGATGGGAAGGTGTAATTGTAGGTTTGTATTACAATATTTCCTTTTTCTAGTAGGGTTAAATTTCTACATGAAAGGGTCACACAGGGAAGAAAAAGGGTAGGAAAGAATTGTAAGTCATAATGTGAAGAAAGATCTGATAGAGAGTGCTGAACTGCATGTTGTTCCTGACCATTACAGTGTGGTAATGAAAGCTAGGCATTATGTTTGTCACTTCTCAAACTTGGGTTTGGTCCTTTTTTGCAGGTGGATAATTCTCTTGAGTTTCATTTGTTTATGCCTTGTCCCATTTTTTAACTTGCTTGACCTTCCTTATGTACCCAGGAGGGAAGATTGCATTGGCAGTTTTACTTGAATGTATGAAGTCATTATATAGACTTCAAATGTAAACTTAACTTTTCAGAGCTCCCAAGAACAGAGGCTCCAGGGAAAGGAACTCTACAATCCCACTGAAGCTTCACTTATCTACAACATCTGTGAAGCACTTCAAGTTCAAGGATGCAAGGAAAAGATAGCAGTGATTACTCCCTACCTACGTCAAAAATTTTCATTGGATGGCAGATTGTCCAAGTTCCATAGATGCCTTGATCTAGTCATCAGCACTATAGATGCTTTCCAGGTCAGATACTGTAATTAGTTAATGAAGAAGCCACATAAACAGGACTTACATTGACCACACTGTATGCATAAAAATGCTACATACTCGTACATCAATGATATAACCTAGAAGGCAAAAGAGAATTTAATTATTCCCTAACATATGTCCTGTACAGTACTAGTCTTTCTGTAGCTGTGGATTTAAAAGTGATCCAAGTAGTGGAGGAGGAAGGAGATATGTGAAGGCATAACCATATTCAGTAGGATTACTCTATATACTGTGAAGCTGGTTTTATGAAATTATTTGCATATTTTTTTTGTACTAGTAATCAACGTACTATATATATAATTTTCTATTTCAGGGGCAAGAGCGAGATATTGTCATCCTGTCATTTGTACGTGGCAACAGCTTCTCCAAAATTGGATTTTTAGCCCAACGGCAGAGGTTGAATGTAGCACTGACAAGAGCCAGAAAGTCCTGTTTTCTTGTAGCCAGTCTATCATCCCTTTATGACAATACAGACTACAAGTCACTTGTTGAAGATGCTAAGAAAAGGAGAGTTGTGTGCACCATAACAGAAAAGGAAGAAAATGATAAAAGCTATTTAAAGTTTCTTTATAAATAAGTTCAGTGGATATACCACAGTTAATCTTGAACCTATCCCTTCAAAATGCAGTAAAGGGACAGATCACAGAAGTACATCATTATGGTACCTTGCACAGAGGTAGAGTATTTGTAATTACTCTGTTGTGCTATTCAGTTTGTATTCTGAAATTCACTTGAACTTTAAACAGATTGTATCCTAAATATGAAACGTTTGATGGAGGCGTGATGTGACAAAAGGTGTTATTGTAAAACAAAATTTGCATCAGGAGAAAGGGTTCCTACCAACTGTTTACATGCACTATACAATAAATAATCAATTTATAGGTGGCTCTTCTGCCTCATTCTCCCAGGGAGGTTACTTTTACAAAACAACCTCATTTCCTTTTCAAACACCTTCAATAATCAATTTATAGGTGGCTCTTCTGCCTCATTCTCCAAGGGAGGTTACTTTTACAAAACAACCTCATTTCCTTTTCAAACACCTTGCATGACTGAACAATTTTATTTTAAATTTTACTGAACACCTTGTTGGTGCATTGATTCCATGAGGCTTTGCCAGTAGGTATCGTTCAGTAATTTTCTATGAGTATTAGTAATTATATGTTTAACATAGTTACTAATCTGAAATGAAACTAGTCATGCTACTTGGTTACCCAAAAACATGAACAGTGACTTTATGATTGTTAGGCCTCGTCTACACGTTCTAGCAGTGCCTGATGGTCATTACTCAAGGAGTTTATTTCTCTCGCTTCTTTAGCAGTGTTAGCAGATATAGTAGTTCCCGGCGGTCTCCACACTATCATGCCTATTACCCACCTACCAAACATGTGTATTGGACCTGGTTTTGGTAACTGTTTGCCTGCCTGGTTCTTGCTCGATCATGTGGACGAAGCCTTACAATAGACATTGTGTTGACAACAAGCACTTGATCGAGTGAACAATGAGAAAGGATATAGGATACAAGAGTCAATCTTGCTAGCGACTTTTCCGAAGCAAAAAGAAGTCTTACTGATTGCTTAGCAAGTGATCGGTTCTAGCCATGGAAGTACACAAAGCATTAATGTAATGTTCATGTTTAGTCTAAATCATTGTAGGTCTTAATGTGTTATATATAAAATAATTGTTATTATGTGCAGTAAACTGTACTATACAGGGTGATTCAGCATTCCATACATTAAATTGAATGAGGATCTGCTTGGATAACTTTAAGCAAAAAATATCTCTGATGAAATGTCGAATTATATATAGTTTACCTGTTACAATAGATTTATGATACTGTATTAATGAGGGCGAAAGGTGAAGGGAAACCCACCTAGAGTTCTGATGATCTGTTTCAGATATTTGTAGTACAGGAATAAAACGTTTTGCAGATGAACAAACAGCCCTTTGAACATTTTCTTTGGATTGTAGGAAAAAGAAATACATTGTCATTATCAATGAATAAAGATGTACAAAATCTGAGTGGGCTTCCCTTCACTTTTCACCCTCATTAATACAGTATCATAACTGTATTGTAACAGCTAAACTACTCATATGTATAATTCAACATTTCATCATAAAGACATTTTTGCTTATAATTTTAGTTTTGTTAATAGTGTGAGTGAATATGGGTATTAAACTGACCTGTAATCCCTCTATATCATGAGCAGATCTTGCCGATTGGGTAGCCTTAGATCAAGTCTCGCCATGTAAATAAAGGAAGTGGAAAATAATGTAACTCAAGGTAGAAAAGTAGTATTGCAATGAAAGCATTGGTTATAATTAGAAGAGTAAGTATACTGTACAAGCAGCAAGAGGATGAAATAAGGAGTGTTAATACTCACTATAAACTTTGGAGTGGTATGGATATGAAAAATCAAGAGTAAGAGTAATAAAGGATGAGCTATGCTGAGAAGTGTGTGTAGAGTCTAAAGAATTGACATGGTGAGAAATGCG
The DNA here is from genome assembly GCA_033782935.1 of Petrolisthes cinctipes. Lineage (NCBI taxonomy): Eukaryota > Metazoa > Arthropoda > Malacostraca > Decapoda > Porcellanidae > Petrolisthes > Petrolisthes cinctipes. The sequence continues at coordinate 93,865 of JAWQEG010005643.1, forward strand.
ACAGTCCATGAAAGGTGTGTGGTGAGAGTAAAGGAAAGTGTTCTGAAATGTTATAGGCATATGGAAAGAATGAACAAGAGGTGAAAAAAAAAAGTGAATGAGTGATTTTGAAGGGAAGGACCTAGAAAAAAAATAGCATGAAATGGTGGAGTGTGGCCTACAAAGGGGAGTGGATGTGTGCGAGACCCATTTCCCTGGGTATTCTGTCTCTTATGTATTCTGCTTCCTTTTTCTACCCCTGGTGCTAGAGCCCCTTACCCCTTAAATAAAAAAAAAAAGAGAAAACGGGATGCTGATGGTGACTGTATATGTATAAGATTTGAGTTTAACTACATCATATGACTTGTTAAATACAGTGATACATATTGACAGCATATCAAAGTGTAGACTGTGTGTTTATAGTTTATGAGGCTATCTAGTATGAATTTGAATATGCTAGTACTGTACAGTATTACCCTAATAGGGAGAATGATTGAGAAGTGTTACTGCTCGAGTAGCCACATAAATGTTTGGTGCTGTATTAAATTGAATAAGCTGTGTTAATTTGCACATACAAAACTTTATACACTGTACACCTATTTACAAATATTTGATTCAGGTTATAGTTTCACTTTTGGAATACTTCTGTACCTACCCTTAGAGTTTGGGTGAATGCCTAATGAACAATTTTCTTATTATTATTGTACAAGAACAACCACTTTAACATAAATTTGCTCACTGAAAAAAAGCGTATTAGTCAAATCTTGGGGCCTTGCACGAGTTATAAGCTACTGTCAGCCTACAGTCCTGAGGTAAAGTATAAAAGAAAAAAAAAGTGACTGTAATTTATGTATATTGTAGTTATATATTATTAAACAAAACAATTTTTTACATGATTTTTCTGTACACATGGAAGATAGGAATTGTGAGTTAAGAATTACTGTAAACATAAGATCAGTACAATTCAATACAGTACAGCACTGTAGTAACTCATATAACCCAATACTATTTAAGCATTGTGCCATACCTTCTAGGAATAATATTTACAGTACCTCATTTTTATTACCATGTACAGTCGGCAAAAAAAGTATTGAAATCCCCCCTATGGATAATTATATTTAATTTTTCAATGTAAGGGGGGTTCCAATACTTTTCTTGACGAATGTACATTGCTCCGATATATTAATAAAATTTTAATTAAAAAAAATCCCTTCAAAGATATGCTCTTGTTTCCTAAAACACATTGACTTGGGTTACAATTATCTGAAAGTTTGTTATTTACATCAGGTTTCATTCCCATACTGTACTGTCATTGTAGAAGTAGAGTAGTGTAATGAAATAATAAGAAATTCACTTTATTCCTATGGATAACATACCAAATACTTTTTTGTCAGTTCTAGGAGATGAATAATGAGCTACTTTCTCGAACCATCTAAATTATGCTCTACAATTTTCAGGTGACAGTACTGCAACTAACTTTGGCAAAAATCCTCAAACAATTGAATTTTTAACATTGTAGTGAATGAATGCAGTAGAAAGAGCAATTTAAATACTTTTATGTACTGTATCATAAGCAAGAATTGCATGAAAATATGGTAATACAGTATTAATGACTAAAAGAGGTAGGAAGAAACTTGCATATACAGTACAACACCACAACAATCATCATGTCCTCTGTTGTCATTATGTAGCCTTCAATAGGAGCATTTCTGAAAGAAAATTTACATCAACACCTGCCTTCACCATGACAAAGGTCGAGTGTTAGTAGAAATTCCTGTCGCACGCTCTGAAGCTTCAGGTGATTAACTAAAGACCGCAAATATTTATCGAGAGCTAGTCCCGCTCCCACAAAACAGGGCCATTTTTTTCTTTAGTGGGCTAGAGATGGGGTGGTCTAAGCTAAGCCCACCAGCCCACGCAGGCTACAGCCAGGGTTACTACAGTCAATCCCCTAGTCCTAGCCCAGGCCTTCCAGTGGTACCATCATTATGGCTGTATATAGCTCAAGTTTGATTGAGGCCCGTGGGCTCGATTGTAGCCAATGCTAGATATCTAGAGCATCGATCAACACAATTCGGTTTTAAGGGGTTAAAAAGGAGGAAGGAAGAGGAAACACATTGACTGGCAAAGAGTTTGGGCTGGTAAAGCCTACTTAATGTACAATATGGAAGAACAGGGAGGCCATTATGCGGACTGTGAGGAGTTATGGTGCTTCTGCTCTTGATGGGTGCAGATGTGCCAATAACCCAGCAATCATTTTGATGGAGCGGTATCTCGATATCTTTATTATGTGTAAGGAAAGAGGGTTTATGGACGAAGTGAATGAGATCAATATTGAACGCAGTGCTTGTGGGAGTGGTTGTGTGGTGGCGAGTGAGGGTAGTGGTGTGACCTTGGCACAAGCAGCGGGGAGGCCAACATAGTGTCACGGTCAACTTCAGAACCCCATCTCTCACTTTTAGTGTGCTTATGTGCTGCTATTTTTTGGTAAGAACTTATATTCATTGCTACTGTGACTCATGATCAAATCACAATTACCAAATACTGTGCTGTACCCTGCATATTGGCATATAAGAACACTGTAAATTGTCAGTGTTTAGCAGTGGCCCTTCAGAAGTAATTTTCACCACATAAAGATGTATTCATACTAAGTTACTTCCCTTTACGCGAGTGCCTCTGTCACTCAAATAGGCGAACCTACTGTATATAAAAATACTTGCCAATGTCCACACTATGTTTTCTTGCTGTCAACACCAACTGCTTCTGCCACAGAACTGAAGCCATCATCCCTGTGAAGAGTAATACACTGTACTGTAGTTGGGAATTCATAACATACGGACACAAACAATATCAAATACTGTAATGATGATGATAATAATAAAACTGTACGATAATAACAATACACTCCTTAATATATGGGAAATGGCATCTTGATAATGATTAACAATACAAGTACTGAAGTAATACTAATTCTGTACAGTATTGTAATACTGTATGCTTCCAACGACAATGATAATGATGACAAAGATTATCACCATCACTGAACCCAACACACCTAAGAAGCTGTTCCAACTCATGTGTTGCTCTTGGTATCAACTGTGGTCCAGTGTATATGAGGCCAGTGTAGAGTTGAATTAAACTTGCTCCTGCACGAATCTTTTCATATGCATCCTGTCCGCTGGCCACACCACCTACCCCTATAATTGGCACTGATCCTGTGTGATGAAGGTAAAATTAAAGTGGAAACTTTGTATAGCAAAACAGTGTTTTAGCACAGTGCTCTTCTATATGGTAAAGCTATGAACACCCGCAAACCAAAGTTTCGGCACCCCTTTGGCTGGCAGTAAGGCAAAGTCAGTGTTGAGGATAAGCTGCACGATTGGAGAGGCTGGTAGCGAAACAGAAGGTGAGGTTCACATTCCACTAACTCGTGTCTCAGAAACAATGAATATGAATCCCCAGCACCATATATAAACTGTGGGTCGGTTAGCTGAAGTAGAAGGAAATTCATCTGTGATTAGGGTACTTCGTTTGAAATCCGTCTGTCTATGTCTCGCATATGCTTTAGTATATTTTTATCTGCTGATTATGGACATTTTATAGTCAGACATTATTTACTTATTTAAGTGGAGTATCCTTTTTTGTGTTTGAGTGACTTCGAGGGCTACTTAATCATCCAAACATTGCCAGAAAACCGATTCCCTATTAATACCTCCGTGGTCATTTGTTTCCTGCAGTAGTTTGGTTGAGCCATCCAATCCACACCTAGAAATGGAAGCTCATCCAGGCCATGCATGGCTATGCCCATCTAACACACACGCCAATCGTTCAGAGGTTATCACAAGGCAATACATGATAGTGGGCCACTATCAAGCAGGAACCTCGATTAATGAAATAAGCCGGCTCATGGGGATTAGCAAGGGCACTGTCAGGCGATGGATAAGGAGGTTTGAAGGTGAGCATGATTGGAGAAATAACAGGTAAAATATGTAACAAGGAATACTATATATAATTAAAATGCAATTCGGAAAGGTATCAGTGAATATTGGATATTGCCATCAATGCCATTTTGACAAAATATTAAATCTTCAATCCCTGCAGATGAGGGGCATGTTAAAACAAGATCAAGATCTAGCCGCCCTCGTGTCACTTCTCAAGAAAACTGCGAGCGCATCCTAGCTCACAACGTCGTGACCTCACAACATAGAAGATGCCCGACCACATTCCAAGATGCTGTGAGTGACGGTGTAGCTGCTCTCTCCTGATAGTGACGTGTATAAATAAGGCGTCGTCATATAGTGGGGCAGAAGAGAGGCAACGGTACCAACATCACCACGAAGCTCCACTGTCTCATCTGGTGCGACACCCAATAATCTCGGGGCCTCGCAAGAGTCAAGGGCTACTGACAGCCTACAGTCCCGAGGTTGAGGTATAGAAGAAAAAAAAAAAAAAAAAGCTACTGTCGCCCAGGCACCTAAATCTTCAGCAGTAACTCTGACAAGGGACTTGGGCCTCTGCTGTCACCCTATAAAGACGAGACATACGAGATGCACGAGGCGGGACTGAACTGCTATGTTCCAGCCACAAAGGAAGTGCTGACAGAAGCCAACAAGAGAGCGAGACTAAGATTCGCTCAACAATATATTCATCGTGGTGTTGACTTCTGGAAAAAACTTATTTTCACAGATGGGAAATGCTTCTCCTCTGTGACACAAAACGGCCGTCAATGTTGGCAACAAAGAAACACTCAGTATGAGGCCAAACACATAAATGGGGAAGAAGTGGCCGAGTCACAGTGTCATTTCATGGCTGGATGTGGTGGGGAGGTCCTGGAGAACTACTAAAAATTGATGGTAACCTTAACAGCGAGGATTACATAAACATCTTGGAAACCTCTCTACTGCCGTCCATTCAGGCATACGCCCACCCCGAGCCACACATCATCACAATGGTGCAGGATCGGTTTCCCATCCATACCAGCCGAGCAGTCACTCAGTAGTTCGCACAACACCCCGAATTTCAGTTAATAGATTGGCCTCCAAAGGGATGTGACTGCAATCCCATTGAAAATCTCTGGGGGATTATGGTCGAGAAATGGGAAGTTCCAGAGATAACAAAAGCAGTAGAAGCAAAGGCCAGAGAAGTATGGGAGGGCGTGCGACAACGGCCCAGACATATGCAGCAAGCTGGTCGACTATTTACTAGCTCGACTGCAAAGAGTTATTGAAGAAGAAGGGGGATGGGCAAGATACTAAAGTGTTGAAACCTTGAAAGTAATTAGGGCAATGTATTTCACTAATTTTTCTGCATAAATAAACTTTCTACACATGAATTTGGTCATAGGCATAGCAGGTATTTAGATGGTTTACATATGGGAATATTATCATTTAAAACAAAAAAATATACGAGACATGTATTCTTAACATCCTCACCTTGCTTCGATACATTTTACTACCCATGATATATATAATGGTTTATACTTTATTACAATTTTTCATTAACTATAAACAGTCAGTGCCTGTGATCCTTTAATCTCGCTCTCAAATTCTTAGTTTGTGAGACATAGAGCTCGTGGAATGCGAACCTCCCCAACAGTCTCGTTAACAACCTGATAAACCAGCTTCTCCGATCGTCCGGCCTATCTTAAACCTTGACTTCACCTTAATGCAAGACAAGGGGGTTCCAAAACTTTGGTTCACGGGTGTATTATTGTAAATAAAAATTTCTTTCCACTTGGGGGTGACTCATACAGCTGTTTACCTTTGTTTTCATGAACTCCTATGATGTTATGACTTTAATTTGTTTGTCACTGTTTCCTGGAAGTTAGAAGATGCTTTTTAATTCATATATACGAAAAATATACTTCACAACACGAGCAAAGAAGTAAAATGTTTACTAAAGTCACCCCTATGTGGAAAGAAACTATTGTCTGCAATAGTACCAATATTTATACCTTGCTCCCTCCAAGAACAACCCCTCCAAAGGAATGGCCACAGAGGAGGAGTCTCCAATTTTCCCTGTTGCGGCACTCCCTTCTCACTTCGTCAAGCCCTCTCCTTTCCCTCATGTTCCTTTCTCTCACATACTTCCCCACCCTGTTCACCCATCTGATCAGTGGTCTACCTATCACACCAGGGCCCATAATTTCACTCCCACACCTGCTGTGCAAACTTTTCTATGTTTCTATATGGTAAAGAAAAAACAAATACTGTACAATGTATTATGTACTGTACTACAATTCCTGTACATATGATTACGTTCTATAACTCTTTGGGAAGAAGGGGCTTCCTAACTGCCCACAAAATGGCATTAAAAGTAATATAGTTAATGACGAACAAGTCTGTAAAAAAACTGTACTGTGGTTACTGACTTTACCTTGGCTAATAATTAACCCCTAGGGAATCAGAGGTTAAAATTAAACTAGAAGATAAAGAAGTACAGTACTGTACTAACAAGAACAGAGAATATTTAAATGATTACATGTAAATTTATGAGGTAATTATAGTACAGTATCAGTCTTTAGCTCTGACTCATACAGTTTATTCATCCAAGGGGATAGCTCCCTGTTCCAATACTCCCTCCTTGCTTATTCAAGTCTTTCACTTCCACTCACTTTCCTCTCCTTCCACCCTGTACAGTTGTTGTTGTTGATGTTCTCCCAGGGCTGAATGGCCTCCTGCCCCACAGACCCCCGGTACGCTCTGGTCGCAGTGAAAAAACAAATTAATATAAAGGAGGGGCTGGCCCTATATGCTTGGGCTACCGAAGCATATCCCAGGGAAATGGGACCAGAGCTTACTGGACCAGGGAGTCTGGGGGCCTCTGACCACCAGGAAGATTGGGGGGAAGGTCTTTAATCCCACAGCCAGTGCTGTGGGCTCAAGTCCCCGTTACCACAAGAGCTATAAGTGAGGCCACACCTTCGATGAAACCAGCCCTGAAGGGACCATAAGGGGGAGGGAGTTTAGACGGCTGCATGCAAAGGAATAATGCACCCCTGTGTGCTGGCGGTCCACACAGCAGTGGAAAAAGAAAAGAAAAAGAGAGAGAGAGAGAGAGCCTCCGGTTGCAGTACACCTCACGTGGATTTTTAATCCATGTGGGCAGATCTTGTCAAATCCACTAGAAAGTGACCATATCCTACAACAATCTTTATTCTAGCCCTGTGGGGGATGGCTAGTATTCACAGAGAATAAAGTCAGCCCCCCTGGGCAGACCCTGTACAGTATATTTATTTGACTCCTTGTCTCCTTTTAACACTACCTAGTACTAGTATTTCCCTGGGATGTGATGAATTATATCAGAAAATTGTCAATAAATTTTAAAAGATATTTATGAGCTTCTACAAGATGCCTGTTAGAATTACCATAACTACAGATAGTAATTTTTAATCCCACCTTTTGTGAGTCGGTACATGTCCTTGATGGTTGCAGTAGCTAGGGACTTGAGGGGTGCACCACTCAGACCTCCAGTTTCTTCTTTTTGTGGGCTCTGCAAGGCTGCTGGTCGACTGATTGTGGTATTACTTACCACCAACCCATCCACCTGCAATATGGAGGAAAATTCACACTGGCGTGAACGCCGACAAGTTGAAGAATACCCACAACGGCAGACAGAAAGATGTATTTCCCAACAGTTTTGTTTATGGTGATGAGTCTGAGAAAACAACACCCAGCAAATGTTACCATCTCTTCCAAGTTAACCACCTCAAACCAGTTTCCAGAAGCATATACAATATCATATCCCTCACTGCTCCATCCAGGCACTCAAGAACAACAATCAGTTGCTTGCACATGCTCCTTATAATATTCTCCTATGGGACCAGGAAATCAGACCTCCTTCTATAATGATACCGTATGCAAGCTGTACCATAATATTGTATACTGGAATACGTATTGCCACTACACTACTGACCTTGTAATTGACAGCAACTATGGCAATTTGTTGTTTCTCAGTGTCTGATATATCTGGAGCCACCTTCAGCAGCACTGGAGGTTTGTGCTGTGAGGGTAGACTGTCACGTGCCTCCAAGACACCTTTTAGTAACTTTTCCAGCTCCTGCCTTTGCTGCAGATCCCTCAGACCTGGAGTGTTGGGACTGCAAACAAAAGCTGTTGTTTAAAAGCCAAGGACAATAAGTCTGAGGTTATGAAAAATTAGACTAGCGCAGAAAATCATGTATTGTATATGATCTCATTAAGGGCAATATTATATTTGTTGCATGTGCTTTAGTCTGGTGGTACAGGTACAGCCTTCTGAGAAAGGCCACTTGACCTACACTTTTGACCTAACATCAATCTCCCTTAAAGGACAGTCATAGGTGCCAGAAAATTGCCTTCACATTTAAAGTCATCACTGCATATAGAGTTGTTGTTGAAGTTCCTCAAGCTGTCTGGCCGAACAGCCCCGAGCTCCTGAGGAAGGCCACGGCCTGAACCGGGCTTTCCCAGTGCCCTCAGAGAGTGTATGTTGTGTTGTTGGCAAGTGTGGTTGTGTGCATTGCAGTCTTTCATAATGTGTTTAATAGAATGGGGTGCTGTGTTGCATCCCGGACAGGTATCTACACTGGTGTTACGATCCTCTCCTCTACACCACTCTACTTCCTAACTACCTTCAATTACCACTACCAATATTGGCCTAAAACATCCGAACTCACTATGGAGTTGGGTTCGGGGGTTCATGAGGCCTCAGAAGAGGTGACTTCCAGTCGTCGTCAAGACACACAGTCAGTATCAAGGCCCCACTCACCCTGTAAGGGTCTCCTCCTCCATCCACCTCCTCTCAGCCTACACACTCGATACCACCACCATAAAGAGTGTCTGCCAGTAATCCGTCTACATTCACATACGTATCGTTTATTATATATTCTGTTCTTTTCTCTTGTGTCTCACCAGTTATTCTTGTATATGTATAGGTTAAGTTTATAGTTATAAGGTGTTTAGTTGTTTGTCATTTATTGTCTTTATTTACATCATATTATCTAAATGTTTCAAGTTCTTTATTAATTCAACTTATTGTTATAGCCGTAGGACTAGAGCCTGGAATTAAATAATTACTTTTAACTGTTTAAGAGTTTTCAAACGTCCTGGTTGTAACACTGGCCTATAGAGTGGTGCCTCTCAATTCAATATTCCATCTCACACCTATTTGGGGCTCTCGTACCCACTATATTTCTGCCAGGAATAGTGTCAAATCTGTTCTTTGACTAGCCAAAATTATCCTTCATTCATGCAAGTGCATCTTTCCATTTCTTCCACCTCCCATTCATTTTGACACATAGCCAAACTCTCCCTAATACTGTTATTATTACCATGGTATTATCATCATCTCTTTACCTGACAAAGCTAAACTTTTCACTCAAACCTTTGCCTCTAAACTAATTCTGGACAATTCTGTCATTAATAAAAATGCCGTACTGTACAGTCACAAGAAATAGTTTCCTCATCCCTCTAGCAAGACATTTGCCAGTTGGGCATGCCTGTTATTAATGCTTCATGGTGTCAGATAGGTTCACTCATCTTAACTCCAACACTTCCTCTGTCACCATTATGAAGAGTTGTCCATCTCCTATAAACCTTACCAGTGTCCATTCATCCAGCCCTTCCTTCTCCAATCAATACTACTTCCACTTCACTCTCTCTAGCTAGGGGGATAAAGAAACTATTGCTTGTGACGGTACAGACAGTATATAGATACAATTCTCATGTCTACACAATATGTTACTTTTACGTAAATGTAGGGGAGGTGGCCGAGTAGTTAGTGTTCTGGACTCATAATCTATTGGTCGGGAGATTGATTCCTCTCAGGTAAGGGCCTGAGAATATTTACTCTTCCAATTTGCGTTTCAGGAACTAACTATTAGGCCACCGAACGTCGTAAAATACCCTCGCTGGTACCATAACAGCTGCAGTATTTGGGAATTACCCTCATTTCCCTCCCTCTGTGGCTGAGTACCAGTTCGGAAGTCGTGACGTGTGTGTATGTGAGTAGCAGTTGACCTGGGCCACAGTAACGGGCTTGATAAAGTCTATTAAAAAAAAAAAAAAAAAAAAAATTACCTGGAAATATTGATGACCAAGTAGTCAGCAATAGGACCAAACTTGTGAACACCAGCAGTGTAGTCAACAAGGGCATCTTGTGATGTTTTATTTTTACCTAGGTTGATTCCCAAAACTGCTTGCCTCTGGCCAGGGGGTGGGAGATGTGAGAGCCTTTCATAAACAGCATCATGACCATCACTGTTGAACCCATACCTTTGGAGCAAAACAATGTACAGTACTTTACCAATGGAAAAAATACTACAGCAGGATTTTACAATATGCAGTAGCACTAAATTGTGAATAATGTAGATTACTGTACATCAAATTATCATAGCAGCTTCCTGTACCTAATTTCAATAACATGTCCCTGCTAATCTTGGTTGGTCTGCTCCAATGAATCATATAAATATTTTTACTCTTTTTTTTTGTAACAGACATATGAGTTGGTTTCAGGATCACAAGTTCAGGGTTATTTATAGAGTGAAAATGGTGACAATAGGTTACATTCTTTGGAAAAAGAATGCCCTGGTCATGGGAACAAAAATAATTATTCTCATAAGTTACCAAGTTCGGCTATTGCATTTTCCACTAAGGGGCAGCAATGGCAGCACCAATTAGTTGCAAAAGCAGAGTGTTGAGTGTATATTAGATAGACTGACCTGTTGATGATAGCCTGGTCCTGAGTAAGGCGGAAGACTCTTGGTTTGGGATTGCCAGGCTGTGGTTGGGGAGTAACTGAGCCAACTTCCACAAATCCAAATCCCATACGAGATAATCCCTCAACTGCTTCTCCATTTTTATCAAAGCCTGCTGCTAATCCAAATGGCGATCGGAAATGAAGTCCAAACACAAGGCTCCCCTAAAATATATACCAAAATGTAAAAATAGGGTATTTTATTAAGAACAAGAGTACTGTACAGTAGTCTATACTGTGGCATCAAGTGAAAATGAGTAATGACATTTTCTAGTACTGAAATTATTAAATAAGAACCGTATTCCAAGAAGGCAAGACAAATACAGACAATATTGTATGGAAAATTCAAAAGCTCTACAGTACTCTAAAACACCAATGACACTTGCTGCTCTTCAGCTACTCTCGAAATATTATTAAGAGACAAATTCATGGAAATCTTATGAAGCATACTGTTTAAGCGGGTTTTAAATGTTAAATTAACTTCTAGATACTGGGTGAGATAACACTCACCTAGATATATAACCAAATCAGACTTATATATCGTACAACAATATACAGTAGTGCGACTCTAATCAGGCAACAAACCCATGCAGAATTAGATAAATTTATTAAGAGGTGATTTCATTATAGTATACTGCATTCTTTAACCCTTAAGCAGCGGGTGTCGGCAATTGTCGACACCACCACCAGGAGTGGGTGACCACGGGTGTTGGCATTTGTCAACAGACGCATTTTTAAACATGCGTGCCCCCTGAGTGGGCTCACAACAGAGGGTATATGTGCCTAGGGACTCCCACCAGCCACTTGCAGTCAGTTGAGGAAAAGCAGTGAGTGTGTGAGGATGTATTTTCAGCACTCCACTTTTGGACTAATTACCATATACTGTATGTACGTTAAAACGACAGCAACTTTATATTTCAAATTGTTGTGTTAAGAAATGTGATTCTGACACGTTTTATGATGAAGTCAGAGCGTGAAAACATACTTAGAATTGTCAGGAGAGTGTAAAAGTGAATTTTGAGTTGCGGTAATTCTGAGCTGGCTACCCATCCCACAGATGTCCATTAGGTCTTCACAAGTACAGTATATCAAGAGACAGCTATAGGTTTGTACTTCAATATCATGTAACATTTATTCATGTAGCCTAAGTAGTTTACACGCTAATTGCCGTGAAAAGTGTTGTTTACGTTTGCAAAAATATGTCTGTGGAACAGAGTTACCTCGCAGTTAGGGGGTAAACTAGCAATATGTGGGAGTTATGAAGGGTTAGTGTCTAGTAGATATGATGCTTCCCACGTAAGTAAGAGATCCTTGGGAAAAATTGGACAAAATTTTATGTTCCTGTGTCCCTGTTACCTAGAAGTAAGGAAAGTAATGTAGGTTGTAGGTACCAGGTCATTAACTGTTACAGAATAGGGGAGCAAACTTTTGGGGATGTGTACAAATCTTAATTGCTGGTTGCATGAAGAAACATGGGCTGAGAGGATTTGTACACATTTTTACCACAAGCTGTGGAAATGACACACTCCAACTGTATCACAGGCAGTGAGAGATACATTTCAACAAGATTATTGTAGAAAGGAAAATTCCAAGACTTGGACCACATTCTTTTAGCATTATCATTGATGGACTCTTCAGAAATGGAATACAGGCACAAGCAATATAATACTGCACAGTACTGTACTGTAAAAAGCATGATAGTGGATTTGGTGTTGCAACATGTGCAGAATGGTGAATTTTGATGAGCCATCAGATAAGAGCCAGTGAGTACTGTATAGCCTAAATATATTGCTAATGCAGTTACTCATCTTCTATTTCTGCAGCAGGAGTTATCCCATGGCTAGACAGGAGGCTTAACCACTTAGCCGCGGGTCTTATCACGCGTGGCAGCTCTGCAGTCCGGGCCTTTTTCTCGCACTCGCGGTCACTATGTAAACAACACATTTGACGGCTAACAGCTTGTAAACCACTCATGCTACATAAATAAATGATACAGGATATTGAAGTACAAATCTTTAGCTGTCTTCTGATGAACTTGTGAAGACTTAATGGACATCTGTAGGATGGTTGGGCAGCTCAGAATGACCGCTACTCAAAATTCACTTTACACTCTATTTACATATCTAAGACATTTTCACACTTTATTTTGTTATAAAACATGTCAAAATCACATTTTTCAACACAATATGAAATATAATGTCACTGTCATTTTTATGTACATATATGGTAATTGCAGGAAAAACGGAGCTCTGGAAATATGTCCTTCCACCCTCACTGCTCATTTAACACTGGGTGGCTAGTGGCTGGCTTGAGTTGGGCTACTCTCTACAAGCCCACAATCAGTGTTGCCACCTGAGACAACCATGTTATGGGGCGCACATATTTAAAAACTGCGCTGTTGGCTATGTTGTCAACCGTGGTCCTCCACACTCATTGGTGGTGTCGATTTATGTCGTCACCCGTGTTTAAGGGGTTAACGAAATAAATTTACTGTATTTACTTTGTATACCAATGGAGCTGCTATTCTAAAATAAAAAAGGATATCACCAGGAATTAGCTTGAAGGAGTTACAGAGTGGGGCCTATGGATACCAGAAGTTATGGCTAACTGAACTACAGTAGTGTATTCATTCATCTATTGCCAGGATGTCCTACATGGATTGGAATTCACACAACTTAATTGAATTCTTCCAAACATTCACATTCTATACATAATAAAAAAGGAAGCAAGACGAGCTAAAAGGCTGAAATAAAAATTAACACCAACATAATAGTCAAAATCAGATACATAGTTAAAGAAAATAGGCTTACATATATGTATACTAAGGTTGTTTGGCACAAACAAAAAGATGTACAGTAGGTTCGCCTATTGCGCGACAATTTTGGCGACTGAGGAGCTTGCATAAATAAAAATTGCATAGTATATCTTTATATGGGGAAGATTACTTATGGGTGGCCACTGCCTCACACTGACAATTTACAGAGATCTTATACGCCAATATGCAGGGTACAGTACAGTATTTGGTAATTGTGATTTGATTATACGAGTCATAGTAGCAATGAATATAAGTTCATACCAAAGAAATAGCAGTACAAAAGCACACTAGAAGTGTGAGACGGGATTCCAAGGTGGTTGTGACACAATAACGTGGTCCCCGCTGCACCTCCCAAGGTCGCGCCACTACTACCCTCACCTGCCACCACACCACCACTCCCACTAGCACTATATTCAATGTTGACCTCATTCACTTTGTCCATAAACCCTTCAAAGTCAAGGGCAGACACAACTGAACACATAATGATGATAGCTAGATACCGCTCCATCAAAATGATTGCTGGGTTATTGGCACGACTTAGCTGTTAGCCCGTCAAGAGTAGAAACACCATAATTCCTCACAGTCCACATAATAGCCTGCACGGGCTATATACAGCCATGGTGATGGGACCACTGGAAAGGCTTGGGCTAGAACTAGGGGATTAACTGTAGTAACACTGACTCTAGCCTGCGTGGGCTGGTGGGCAAAGCTTAGACCACCCAAACTCCAGCCACCCCAACCCAATTGTAGTTTGTTATTTGGACTTAACGCCTATCGACTACGTAATGGTCATTAAGGCGATATATTTATAGTGACAGAGTGTGTATATGTGGAAAAATGTAAGTGTGTGTGTATGTGGAGACGTGTAAAAAAAAATGACCCTGTTTTACAGCTGGGGGGGGGGGGGGGGTTGCTCACAATAAATATTTGCAGTCTTTAGATAATCACCTGAAGCTTCAGAGCGTGTGACAGAAATTTCTTCTTATACTCGACCTTTGGCATGGTAAAGGCAGGTGTTGTTGGTAGGGTGTAGGGTTGGGGACAACAAGTCGGCGACAATGGAGAAGGGGGTACACATGGCACGAGGGAGCGGAAGACTGACTGAGTGAGAGGGAGAAGCCAGCTTGGGGCAGTGGCTGGTTATAGCGTGGGTTTGAGGGAGTGGCTAGGGTCACGCGGAAACCGGATTTACATGCCCTTCTGGCAACGGCTGCGGATTTGGGCCACTCTTGGCCACAAAAATGAGTGCTGTGGAAGCATTGTGCACAAGATAATAAAAGGTGCTGATTTGGGGTTCGTTGCTCAATAGGTGAATCACGCATTGAGAACAAGCTCAATAGGCTAACCTACTGTTCAGTAACACATGAGCCACAGCCACATGAAAATACTGGTATATAAGGTATTAATTCTGACCTGGATGCATATAATCATATTCAAAGCACACTACTGTAGGAGCTATTGTAAACGTAAAAAATTATCTACTACTTACCTTAGTATCAGATGATTAATTTAACTGCATCACTTTGAGCTCTTGACAAACATGTACAGTAACTAATTAATATGTTATTCAGTTTCAAACATAAAGTCACTACATGAAAAATTTAAAGGTATATCACCAGTTTAAAGGCCATCCCTGTATAAAAATAAACAATACAGTACAATAAATAATTGTGACTTGTTTATTTAGGCTGGGTGTTATATACTGTACTGTACACCATAACAATTAAAATAGAAAACATTTCTGTACATCAGATTGGAAAGCAGCACAATGTAGCATAATTTCTGGTAAAGCAAGGTGTCACTGATATGCTCGAACTTGAATATTGAAATACATTTTATTCCAATTTCCCAATAGGTTCCTGAGTTATGGATATAATTGGATGAAAGTTGTGAGAGTTCATGTGGCTTCAAATGTGGGTAGAGTTGGCTTGAAGGTCATATACTGAAGCACTTGTTTAAACAACCTGGTATAGTCCTCCAAATGAAGCTTTGAATAATTTCTCTTTAGCCGGTACTCTTCTGTTTAAACAGTAGTATTAAAAAATTACACAATAATGTATATTCAGATAAACATAGTGATTAAAATTATCAACATATTAAGCTACACATCATATTCTTCAAAACATGTTCAAAGCATACTCTATTTTTTAATATTTCATGATGAAAATTTTCCCCAGATATTGCAAATTATAAATCTACAAGTTGCTATTACTGTATACAGTGATTCCTTGCACTACAGTATACACAAAAACTGTAGGCTGGATAATGACTCCATAAATGCTATGCCAGCTACAGTACCAGAAATCCATTTAACTTAGTTCATGATTGTTATTGCACAATGAGGATTCCAGTTAGACCAAAAAAATTAATGCAGATGGGTAGATGATGTAGTACCAGTACCATACAGCTTAGTACTGTACTGTTATTTCATGCTGTTACACCATTTGACAATGCTAAGGGTATTACACTTTCCTAGTGTAAGCTGATCCTGTATTGGGTTAACAAACTCATAATTAGTTTGAATTTATTATACAGTATACAGTACACTGCAACAGAAACTACTGCACTATTATTGGAAGTACCTGTACTGTAGTATACAATTATCTCTCAGGAACACAGAACACAAAATCATCTATGGAAATTAAATGCATCCGAAAGATTGAGGGCTAGGATCCTAATCCCTATTTTTTTCATAACGTCAATGCTTTCACACAACATACTGTACAATAGTTTTACATTACACACATCATTGCATTGGTCCATATCCCTAGTATACATTCGCTCTCTGATAATCAGGTTCTTCGATAATCATCACTATGGAAACACCCATGACTAAGTATGACTACAGTATCTTCAAATTACCATAGCTACTACTGTAAACTGTTTATACAAATAATCTTCAGTACAATATATCTTACAGTTAGCCCTGAGTATATTGAATACAATATTCAGAGTATCCTTGCACTGTACAGAGACCATACAAATGTTGTACACACATTAATTGGATATATTGTACAATGTTGATGGTGGTAAATCTGGAGTAACTGATTCCCTCAAACTATTCCAAGCTACAGGACACCATTATAATTATTCATCGGTTCTGTTTCCTGACATACTTTGGATGAATCAAGGTGCTCCAATGTACCAAGGGTGTATATATACTCCCTTCATCAGTGATATACAATATGTTTGCTGATATCTGGTGGAGACATAGGCGAAGTGAGGACGTAGATGATGATGATGCAGGCCATACCATACAATACTCAGATGAGAGTATTAATGACAACAGCTGTCACACTTCAAGTGAAGACTTTATCATATCCAGGGTAGCTGCTGGTATGGGAGGATCCTAGAGAAATGGAAAGATATCTAGGTAGAAGAAAATATCCTGACAATACTGACAGCATAAACACTGAAAAATAAGAAATGAAAAGATATCTAGGAAGAAGAAAATTTCCTTAGAAATGAATACTGTACCGACAGCAAGAAGATTGGAAAATGAGAAAACTACGAAATTCTAATTCTACAAAATAGTCAATTGCTAATAAAACATACCAGTAATTTTGACTCCTCCAATTTGAATTGTGGTATTAACTTGTATTTAGCAGCTGTGACAGCCAGACTGTGTGCCATTTCTGGGTCCAGATGGCGGAAAACAGGCATGACCAAATTATCATAAAATTTGTCATTCTGGAAGTAGATGTTCAAACTAACGAATGTTATTGCTCCACCAACTCCAACCTTGATGATGTCACTCAGCTTCTTCTGAAAATAAAATTTATAAAAATAATTATTAAGTATAATAAAAGTTATCAAATAGTATTGGTAAAACTGTACCGGTATTATCGGACAATACACCCTAAACCACAGTACAGTATTTATAAACGACCTGCAGAAAAAAAAAAAAACAGCATAAAATAGCAGGCAGAGCTCTCGTAAAGAAGTATCGGTATTATTCAAGCGCTTGTCCATAATGAATACCATCAATTTTTTTCTGTCAAATACATTTCTTAAATATATGTACATCATTACCTCATAAGTTACTTCCGTCGCAAATGCATAGCTTTCGTAACACAACTACCCTTAATTGATTCAATTTTCCTTAATCCGCGGTATGTACAGAGGCCATATTGGTGCAGACGGCCAATCAGCGTGCTTGATTAATGCGCCTCAATTTCAATGGCCAATCAGTGTGCTTGATTAATTACAATGGCTTCCCTTTGTAACGAGTGTCCGTCTGTCCCCGAACGTTTTCTTCAATGCTGTTTTGAGGATAACAAAGCCAGTTTAGACTTGTGTCTACTGAGAATAACCGACGTCAGTGAACTGCTCCATGTGTAATAAGGCCTGTATTTACCACAACTCTCGAATAAAAAGGTACGGTACGTATAATACCAATTCAAAATGGCCACCGAATGTTTACATTGTACCGGTCGACTGCTAAGGTTAGCCCCTGGTAGTCTGCCCCAGTTAGAGCCCAGTAGTTTGCCGCAGTCCTGATTAGGTTAGGGTAGGTGAGGTCTACTTAATTCTATTTAATGCGTTGTAGCATTTTTCAGACGAATCTATAGTTCATATCTGGCGAAAATTAGTGTTTTCAGAGACTGGGTGGGGGGAGGGGGGGTGATATCTCCAAAAACACTGATTTGTGACGTCAAATGAGGTCAATGAGTCCTTCAAACATTACCACGAAACACACACACCTATATTGAAGGAGCTTGTTTCATGGCATAGTCAGGAGGAATTAGAAGCCACCATCTAATATACACGATAACAGGGTCCCGTCAAAGCTCCAACATTAATCATTCTCACATACCCGGTACTTCTACACATATTAGAACAAATGGTGGTAGGTGAAGCAATAAAATAGATACTTAGGGTGCCTGTGTTCAACCTCAGCACAAAATTAATTAAGCTTGTAAGTGAAAAACATAGCATAACAGTTAGTATATTAGGTATTTATCTAGTATATTGTCATTTTGTAGCAGTGTTACCAGATCTGGCTAGGTCCAAGTATTTTGCCCTGGTCAGGTCCTGTACTTTACCATGGTTAGGTCCCGGTAAATTGCCCAGGTTAGGTTCCGGTAGTTTGCCCAGGTTAGGTTCCGGTAGTCTGCTGCGGTGTAGATTAGGTTAGGTAGGGTCAGGCTAATTTCAAAATGCCCCATTTGAATATCTTGGAAATGGAGCATTTTCGAAGAAAATGCCATAGAAGAAAGGTGTTTTAGAAATTAGAATGGTATAAATTAGTGGGTAAAGAGGGTAGCAACATCGTAATTGAATTCGGCAATATACTTGATAATTACCGTATTTTTTAATGGGGTAAATTTTATTCAATAATGCAAGAAGATTCAAGGTGTATACAATGGCGTGGTACCGGTACGACGGCTCCATAGACAAACAACATGATCATCTTACAGGTACGAATACAGCCCAACATTCCAGTGGCTGATACAATAAAACAGACAAGCAGGTAATTACTATTATTCCATAAAAAGATTAAAGGATACTATGTTCTATAATTACTGATTTTCATTAAATTTCGTTCGGAGGAACACTTCCAAAGATTTTCCTTATCTTGTAACGTTACCTTAACTTAATTATCTTGTTCCTCACCTTAATTATCTCATTCCTCACCTTAATTACATAATTCCTCACCTTAAATATCTCGTTCATCTTAATCATTTCATTCCTCACCTTAATTATTTCGTTCCTCAACTTAATCATCTCGTTCAACTTAATTATCTCGTTCCTCAACTTAATCATCTCGTTCCTCAACTTAATTATCTCGTTCCTCACCTTAATTATCTTGTTGTTATAGAACCCCGAAAATATCCCTGCCATTATTACATCAATAAAAACACACACTCGTTCTTCACCTTAATTATGCCATTATTACATCACTAAAAACACACACACCTGTTCCTCACCTTAATTATCTTGTTGTTAAAGTATCTCATGAATCTCCCTGCCATTATATCATCAAAACAAACAGAGAGAACTGAGGAAATGTAAGTAATTATTCCTCCCCTCTCTCTCTTCACACTATTATACAACTCGAATAAATACACATGGCTGCCTCAGAGTTGCCAACTACAGTTTCTCTAAAGGCGCTAAGTTGGTCGAAAAAAAGAGCTAAATTATAGGTAAAGCTCTTTAATTTTTCCACTATTATAGATTGGTTTTAAAGTCATCTAGTTACTCTTGTTATTTCAACATTTTTTGCACTAGATAATGTGCAAATACGCTAGATCTTACGGAAAATTCGCTAAGTTGGCATCACTGGACGGCCCTCACCGAAGTCAAAAGGGATCATTAATCAGCTGTTACAATAATAAAACTATTTTGTCAATACTTTGACTAGATATGAGTGCTCCCACATTCGAATAATTATTTTTTACCTAATGTATCTTTGTTACCAATAAAGAAATATTTTGGAAATAATGTGTGTATATATGGCTGATCCCTAACAAAATATTCCCGGAAAAGGGCTAACTGGTAACGTTTCCGCGAAGTGAGTTGAGTTGGGGAAATTAATTATTCTAGTTCATTCAGGATTTTCTCCATTTATTTTCCCTATTAAGTCTTTCAGTAATTACTAACTTAACCTAACCTACTACAACCAAACCAAACAACGTATTATAATCCCTCGAGAACAACAACGTGTGTACGAATTCTTGTGGTCAATAGTACAGTCACGAGCATTAATAAGTATACTGTACACTGTACAGCTTTGGTTGAAGCTTTGAACAGTCCAATTCACGAATGAACTAATGTCAATGGAGACCTTAATTATTGTGCATATATTTACTGTCTCTAGGTATTCGAAGCACACCTGATTACTTATAATTAGTGCTCGTGACTGTACTGGCTCAAATGTATAGGTCTACAGTACGTGAGGGAAGGGAGGGACGGCCAGAATAAAAAAAAAAAAAAAAAATAGTTCTGTAGCTTCCCCAGACTGATGACTTGCCCTGCCCTTCCTGTCTGGTCATATGATGGTGTTCCTGTCGCCCCCGTGTTTGGAGAAGAACGAGTAACGAGGGTGCTGACACACACACACACACACACGGTATCCATGCACCCACGAGAAAAAAGAACACACACACACACACACACACAGGGTATTCATGCACCCACTAGAAAAAAGAACACACACACACACACACAATAGTTCATACTTTACCTGGGTATATATTATAAAAAAAAAAAAAAAATATTACTAAATGCAAATTATTTCATCAATAAAACAGAAAATATGGAATTATTTTGTTTCAATCTTATGCTACGTCATGTTTAAATATTATATAGGCTACATTCTCTGGTCTATCATCTCAAATGTCCACTAATGCATATCAAATATAATTAACACGTCAGCTTGGTAACTTAACAAATGTATTAAGGGGAGGAGGATACAATGTTGGTAAATCTGGAGCAACTGATTCCTCCAAACTATTCCAAGCAACAGGCCACCATTAATATTCTTCCTCTGGTCCGGTTTCCTGGCATACCTCTGAGGAATCAATGAGCTCCAATGTACCAAAAGTATCCTTCCCTCTTTAAGGACCCTGTGATCGTGTACGAGAATTGGAGGCTTCTGTTTCCTCCTAACTATACCACAAAACAAGCTCCTTCCGTATAGGTGGTGTTTCGTGGCAATACTTGAAGAACTCATTTACCTCCAATTTTCTGACTACAACATAGGGTCCTTTAAGTGTTTTTGGAGGCAAACGTTACTCATCATCACAGTACTTGAGATGTGAAAGCATAAAACACACTTGTCTAATCTCCATCTAGAGAGGCCACAGATCACAGGGAAGCTAAACTGTTTGTAGTGTAAACAGTGCATGGTTTCTTCTTCCTTGACACACACACACACCATCATAACCACTAACTTACACACACACACACACCATCATAACCACTCCAATACATTCATTCCTACACACACACACACCTACTCCATTACATTCATTCCTACACACACACATACACCACCGTTACAACTACTCCATTACATTCCTTCCTACATACACACACACACACATACACCACCTTCACAACTACTCCATTACATTCATTCCTACACACATACACACATAACAACTCTATTACATTGATTCCTCATGCATCCCCAACAACCAATAAATACCAGCTTTTCACTTCTGGCCTGCATGAATGTAAACAATTATTGATCCATTGCTACAACTCTTCACCCATAGACTTCAAGAGGGTGGCAACAAGAGTAAGCTGTGTTTCGTGTCTTCTGATCCCCATCCTTCACTTATGTTTGTCACCTTCCTAAGATCTACAGCATCTCTCAACCATGTTCTTACTCGACTGTGCTATCAACTTACATACATATTTATACCTGTACATACGTGCATGTGAGACACACAGTCAGACATCCACTGTTTATGCACAACATAAATAATTTTACAGACACACAACATACTAGTAGTACATTACACATGCAAGGGAACATACATACAGACAAACATACTACACCATTCACTTCACAAAACGTTACACATACACACACATCCATCACTCATCATTTTATCCATCCATCAGCCAGCTGTAAGGCACACCCAGGACTCGACTCGCCTCGTCTGACCTCGTACGTGCCACCAATCAAGTTTTATCTCTGGGAGGGATAATTAGCCACTTGAGGGTTATGATAGAGTCAAGATTCTGTGATCCACTCGTTGTGGCAGCACGTGATGGATGAGGCACTCACTATTTCACAATGTTCCGCAATTTTTGTGGTACTTTTGCAGAAGATTCAGCACAGTTTATATATACTGTATAATATATATAAAAGAAGTTCCAAGAGTTACTTCGCTACATAATTACAACGTCCACCACCTTTTAATCCGTCTCTGATAACCTATTATCAATATTTTACTCTAGCCAAATCCACATTTCACAACTCCATTTTTTCTTTTATTTTGCGAAAATAGTGTTTCATTCGTAAATCATGGATAGGTGTTTAGGGATCTTAGGTTTTCTGTTGACTTGAAGATTGCGGAAGGAGTGTGCTGACGTCAATGGTTTCCATTCAAACGTGTTAGAATGAAAGAAGAGAAGCTACAGTTAAGAGTGTATAATATTATTAAATAAGAACGATGGTCACAGGAATCTCGAGGGAACAATACTTGATCGTGATGACATATAACCAGAAAAATAAAATATGTCAGCAGTAAATGTCTCTCAGTCTGACCACATTTTCACACAACCATCCAGTCAACAAGATCTGCTAAAATTGAAAAATAAGCGCGTGTGAAAAGTCATGGTTCGTTCGTTCCCAAAAGGAATGAGAGACACATGGGTTGGGAGACGTGCAGAGAGCAACGTACAGCTTGGGTTGTTAGGCTTGGCAAAAGGTTAGTAGCCTTGTCGAGTGTTTGTGTAAGACTTTTTATTCGCGTTCCTTTTTCCCATGTTAAGGGACCCCGTGATGTATAGTCAGAAAAATTGGTGGTTAGCTAGTCCTTCAAACATTGCCACGAAACACCCCCTATACTGAGGAAGCTTGTTTCGTGATATGGTAAGGAGGAATCAGAAGCCACCAATTATTATCATATACGATCACAAGGTCCTTAAAGCCTCACCATATGGCACGGTACAGTATATGGGCGACTCTAGGTTTATTTATCTTATTACTCTCAACATTTAATTTCTTAAGTCTGGCTCTAAAGATTCTAGTCAGAAGATTTATTTGACTCTTGATCTTTTATTTCATTTTTATTCTTATAGTTTAACAGGACCCCCAATATATATACACGTAGTTATTTGCATATCTAGCTTGATTCGGTGAGCAATATTTATTTGTTCCCGGTCTAAAGAAAATCTAAATTAAGCGGGTAGTAAGTACACTGCTGGTAAATATGGAGCAACTGATTCCTCTAAACTATTCCAAGCAACAGAACACCATTATATTTGTCCATCTGGCTCTATTTCCTGGCAGACTTTGGAAATATCAAGGCACTCCAATCTACCAAAAGTATACTATCCCCTTAAGGACCCTGTGATCGTGTATGAGACTTGGTGGCTTCTGGTTCCTCCTGACTATGCCACGAAACAAGCTTCAACTTAGTATCGGGGGTGTTTCATGGCAATGTTTGAAGGACTCATTAACCTCCAATTTTCTGACTACATCATGACGGGGTCCCTTAATGCAGAGCTAAATGAACTGCAACTTGCTATCATATGAATCATCTCCAGAAATCGATGACTCCATGTGACAAACAGAAACTCCCATGGTAATCAAATAATAAAAAGGACCAATAACAATGATCGAACACCACGACGGACTGTATATAAGGGAAAAGTACATTGTTGGCAAATCCGGAACAAATGACTCCTCCAAACTCTTCCAAACAACAGGACACCATTATTTTTCTTGTTAAACTATCCACCCACTATTAAAATTCATATCGCCTCTCCTACTTGGTAATGAACTCGGGAATGCATAGTGTTGTAGACCTTTAAGGGGGTGCGGGAGTAGGGGACAGGCTAGGGGGGGGGGGGTGCGGGAATAGGGGGACAGGCTTGGGGTGGATAGAAAGCCTGTCCCCTATTCCCGCACCCCCCTAACCCCCCCCCTCCCAAGCCTGTCCCCTACTCCCGCACTCCCCAAAACCCCCCCAAGCCTGTCCCCTACTCCCGCACCCTCCTAAACCCCCCCCCCAAGCCTGTCCCCTATTCCCGCACCCCCTTAATTAACTCCACAAACGTCTATCTCTCCGTTTATGATGCTAGGAGTCGTGGTATTCAGCGTCAGAGGCCGGGGAGGAGACACATACAACTCACCATGTTACGTGTGATTATTATGAATATATTTTTCGTCGGCCAGTCCTAAAACGACAACGTCTCTCTTTCTCTTATGCCCTATAGAGATTATTCTTTATCATCGTCTTCAAAATTTGGGAAAATGGTGTAAATGTTTTGGGACACAGAAGACAGACTTGAGACAAACCATTGTTTATTTTCTCCTGCCATCAGTCAGTTTAGATTCACATGCAGCTCGTTCACACACTCTTATGTTAAAGCTCTTTGCCAATGCTTTCAGTTTGTGCTTAGTCTATTCACAATAACAACAGCAAAAACAATAGAAATGCAATATATGCGGTGATACAGGAAGGGTTAGTAATAGAAATACAATACAATATGAATACAGAATACACGGTAATACAGGAAGAATTAGTAAGTGTATACATTAAATAATATAATGTGATAATGAATAACTATGCACCACAATAGGAAAAGAAGTAGAGGACTTGCTTGATGAGAGGAAGGCACCCCCCCCCACCGCCGCCAGCTCCTTCACCATCTCCCTCCCTCCCTTCTTTACTATACCCTCCCAACCCCTCATCCCTCTCCCTCCGTCCGTCCCCTCCACGCAAGCAGGATTACCACACGTTCAGTCACTCTTACACAACACTGGTTACATCTCCTGGGACCAACATCTTTCCTGGAGAGGCAGGTAGTGGTCTCAAGGAGGTATTCCCCTTAGTTATTCACTTCTCCAAGAAAATGTAGCAACTCTGTGATTTGGGAAGCTACTGATGACGACGAGGTGAAGTCTGGGAAAGTTTTTGAACATTTGGTGGACCTTTTGTAAATTGATTTGTTTCACTGACTATACTTTTATCAACTGAGTCCGAGAAAGGGTTGTACGTAAACAAGAATATCGGTGTATGGTGTTGACGATGGCATGGTACTGGTACGATGGCTGGCTCTAGAGGTCTATGGAGTCATCGTACCGGTATTACACCATCGTGAACACCACAGATTGGCTATTCTTGTCTACGGCTAAACAGTGTCGATGTGATTCTTCCCTCGTCTCTGATGGTGGTACAGTAGAGAGTTAAGGTGGTAATTCTTTTTTGGTATATTGGAGTGCCTTGATTCCTCTAAAGTATGCTAGGAAACAGGACCAGAAGAGCAAAAATAATAGTGTTCTGTTGCTTGGAATAGTTTGGAGGATTAAGTTGCTCCAGATTTCCCAACACCAAACTTCCCCCTTAAGTGCGATACAATTTCAAAACAATGGCTACGAATATCTTTCCACATATGTGTTCTACTAACCTCAAAGAACAATGATAATTCTTTTTTACGTTTCTCTATGGAACGCTAAACAAAGTGTCTGACAAATCTAGTTAAATATGTTTCATTAAAATTTCTCTTGTTCAATTGCTTATATTTCTACTATTTTTGCTTTATAAAACTCGTATTTTAAATTAACTACAAATGGAAATAGTAAACTTGTAGGTGTTTCTCAGAAAATATTAAAGGCCAGCACTCAATTCTCGAGGGAAAATAAAAGAAACTGCAAAAACTGGACGCAGATGATTAACAGATCCAAGTCCTGCCCTTCCAACCTGTTCTGGAGACCACTGTAATCTCAGGCAAACCCACAATGAATGATACCAAGGTTACTAGAAAATATTATTATCTGGTTTTGTGTCGGGGTATCTTAAAGCACCCTGTGATGCAGTCAGAAAATTGGAGATAAATGAGTCCTTCAAATGTTGCCACGAAACATTACCTATATCGAAGGAGCTTGTTACGTGTCATGGTCAGGAGGAATCAGAAGCCTCCAATTTTCAAACACGATACAGGGTCCTTAAGGGGAGATTCTCATGTTGGTATATTTGGAAGGCTGCTGATTTTTTCCTCCTAACTATGCCGGAAAACAAACGCATGCACTTAATGGTATAGTACTAATAGGGGGTCTGTTTCTTGGCATAGTTTGGAGCATTCAAAGGCCTTCCAATTTACCAACAAAAGAATCAACCTTAAATTAGCACAGAGTTGGGATTGATTTTTTGTGGTGTGTCCTGGAAACTGTATGTATAATAAGGTAAGGTATATAGATACATACATATATATATATATAGGCCTTGTATATGTAAATCTTAGTAATGCCTATTGTGTATTATATTTTTCTCAACACACCAGACTATATGAGTGAGTAACTATAATGTAACTACTACCTTCTATCATGGTTATTCCTCACTAAGTAAAGTGTCCACACGTCTTATCAAATGTGTGTATCGCATTTGTCGTGTGTCACTATTATTTTCTTATGTCTCAACCTTGGGACTGTACTACTGTAGGTTGTTGTTGTTGTTGTTGTTGTTGTTGTCAGTATAGCTTGTTGTGATTCTCGTGTGGTACAGTTGCGGACATATGAAACAGACACACTTGAAACGGGGGCCCTTCATTGAGCATAGGAGAGGATGAGACGATGTGTGTCGAGGCGAGTCCTATTCTATGCTCGATAAGGGGCCCCCCGTGTGAAGTGTGTCTGTTTCATGTGACCACAACTGTACATACAGAGATTATTGAGTGAAGCTTCGAGGTGTCGCATGGGAGGCCCTAAATATAACCATCGGCATGTATGGATAGATGTGTAAATATGTATAATTATGTATGCTCGTACGGGTGTGGTGTGTATTAGGAAACTATGAATAATGTGTATATTCGTACATAATATTATATATGCTTGTACTGGTGTGTATTAGGAAACTGTATGAATATGGTGTATATTTGTATATGTATACTTGTATTGGTGTGGTGTGTATTATGAAACTGTATGAATATGGTGTATATTTGTATATGTATACTTGTATGGGTGTGGTGTGTATTATGAAACTGTATGAATATTGTGTATAATTGTATATGTATACTTGTAAGGGTGTGGTGTGTATTATGAAACTGTTTGAATATGGTGTATATTTGTATATGTATACTTGTAAGGGTGTGGTGTGTATTAAGAAACTGTAAGAATATGGTGTATATTTGTATATGTATACTTGTATGGGTGTGGTGTGTATCTAGTACAGTATTATGAAACAGTATGAAGTTCAATGCAGAGAATGATGTGAACACTTAGCCTGCAGTTCTGAGAGGGTTGATACGTCAGAATTTCGACATCACTCATCCCTTCAGTCACACGCTGCCACACTGTCCCTCTCACTTAAGGTGGTAATTCGTTTTTGTTACATTGGAGTGCCTTGATTCCTCCAAAGTATGCCAGGAAACAGGACCAGAAGAGCAAAAATAATGGTGTTCTGTTGCTTGGAATAGTTTGGAGGATTCAGTTGCTCCAGATTTACCAACACAAAACTTCCCCCTTAAGGACCCTATGATCATGCATGAAAACTGGAGGCTTCTGATTCCTCCTGACCACGCCACGAAACAAGCTCCTTCCATATAGGTGGTGTTTCGTGGCAATATTTGAAGGAATCATATAACTCCAACCAATGTTCTGACTACATCACAGGGTCCCTTAACACAATCAAGTCTTATTTAGGCAACCTTACTGCATGGTCAGATTTTACGCAGTTCTTGGTTTGTAGAAGACAGCTGGCTACGAGGGTGTTGTCATGTATATATATAGCCCACGTTAACATACACCTAGTTATTATAATTACATTGCCAAAAAAAAAGGCATGTTTAATTACAGTGGGTATTACAGTGTTTGCTAAATCTGGAGTAATTGATTCCTCCAAACAATTTTAAGCAACAGGCCATCGTTATTATTGTTCATCTGGTTCTGTTTCCAGGCATACTCTGGAGGAATCAAGACACTCTAATGTGCCATAAGTGTATTACCTCCCCTTAATTACAGACGCTGGTGTATACATATGAGGAGTACTCAGGGAATTACAGCTTGATATCAACACTGAAATTGGCCCATCTATATTTTTTTCTTAAGGGCCACTGTGATGTACAGTCAGATTATTGGAGGTAAATGAGTCCTTCAAATATTGCCACGAAACACCACCTACAGTGCATAGAAGAAGCTTGGTTCGTGGTATAGTCAGGAGGAATCAGAAGCCTCTAATTCTCACACACGATCACGGGGTCCTTAAGTTAACTCAAGCTTCTCCGACCACCAAAACAATGAATCAAAACCTGAGCATACCCATCAACAGACAACAGGGTCAGAGTGGGATGCTATATCAATGTTCCAGACTATAATTATACAGTAGGTCAAGGTTTACAGGCAGTGAATCAGAGACGAGGAGGAGGAGGAGGAGGAGGAGGAGGAGGAGGAAGGGTCTAACTCGAGTGGGTCAGGGTTCGTGTCTAAGTTAATTAAGGGGAGAAGTTTTGTGTTGGTAAATCTGGAGCAACTGAATCCTCCAAACTATTCCAAGCAACAGAACACCATTCATTATTTATGCTCTTTTGGTCCTGTTTCCTATAGCATACTTTGGAGGAATCAAGGCACTCCAATGTGTACCAAAAAAAAGAATTACCACCTTCATTAATTTAAGGGGAGATTTTCCTGTTGGTGAATAATTGGAAGGTCTGTGATTCCTCCAAAATATGCCAGGAAAGGGACGCCGTCAGTGGTACTACTAAGGGATCTGTCTCATGGCATATTATATAGTTTGGAGGAATCACAGACCTTCCAAATCACCAACAAGAGAATCTCCCCTAAAGAAGGTAGTATAACGAGAGACATTATTATTATTATTATTATTATTATTATTATTGTTATTATTATTATTATTATTATTGTTTTGGTGAATTAAAGTATATATAATCATTATTCTATTTCTATACCAATTTAGTATAGTCTGTCTCCTGGTATACTTTGGACGAATCAACAGCCCTCTAAATGACCCCCTCCCCCTTCCTTGATAATGGGTCCTGGTTGGTTAGGTTAGATGAGGTCAATATTGGTCTTGGTTGGTTAGGTTAGGTTTGGTCAATATGTGTCTTGGTTGGTTAGGTTAGATGAGGTCAATATGGGTACTAGTTGGTTAGGTTATATTAGGTCAATATGTGTCTTGGTTGGTTAGGTTAGATGAGGTCAATATGGGTACTAGTTGGTTATGTTATGTTAGGTCAATATGTGTCCAGGTTGGTTAGGTTAGGTAAGGTTTATGGTTTGAGTTGATAAGTCTTATATTGAGTTCAGCTGTATAAGCCAATATTCAGAGTGGCCTTCCCAAGATTCAGCTCATCACTTTGTATTATATAACAGGGGTTTCCAAACTATGAAGAGATATTTTCATGGGGGTTACGTGACTGAGTTCTAAAGTTAATACACTATTTACATTATGTACTATTTACTGTACGTATTGATTATAAGGAAAGATTTTGTTTTGAGGGGACAGTATACATTTGGAACACATTGGAGTGCCTTGATATCCCCCAAAGTACGCCAGGAAACAGGACCAGGCTAACAAAAATAATGATGATCTGTTTCTTGGACTAGTTTGGGGTAATCAGTTGCTCCAGATTACACCCCCATGCACTCCCTCCCTCCAATTTAAGATCTATAAAAGCCACATAGTATTACAACAAATGTTACGTGTTCATTTCACTGCTGTATCAAAGTATGGGTCGTATGCAGGAATATTGGTGGTGGTGTTTACGATGGTCTAATACCGATACGATGACCCTATAGCCATCGTACCACACCACTAATGTCCTTGCCTATGACCCATCAAGTGAACCATACAATTAGTGACAACCAAACACATGTTAAGGGGGTGCGGGACTAGGGACAGGGGGGGGGTGTTAGGGGGGTGCGGGAGTAGGGGACAGGCTTGAGGGGGGGTTTAGGGGGGTGTGGGAGTAGGGGGACAGGCTTGAGGGGGGGGTTTAGGGGGGTGCGGGAGTAGGGGACAGGCTTATGGGGGGGGGTTTGGTGGGTGCGGGAGTAGGGGGTGGGCTTGGGGGGGGGGGGTTTAGGGGGGGTGCGGGAGTAGGGGGACAGGCTTGAGGGAGAGTTAGGGGGGGGTGCGGGAATAGGGGACAGGCTTTCTACCCACCCAAGACTCATGTCCCCCTATTCCAGCACCCACCAACCACCCCCCCCCAAGCCTGTCCCCTACTCCCGCACCCCCTTAATACCACCATTGTTACTCGTATGTATGTATGTACTGTATGTATGTATGTATGTATGTGTGTATGTATGTATGTATGTACAGTCACGAGCCATACATATATAATAAGTATCCAGGTATTGTCTAAGTTACTACATACAACCCTATATAATATTTCAAAGGATAATATTACAGTGGTGGTGGGTATTCACACGTGATAATACATAACCTCTGTGAGTGAGTGTATGATAAATCCAAGTATGAGAATAAGATACATAAAAGTAAATATATAAATAAAACAATTATAATTATATTTTGTCATTCTTGATGTTTATATTCAGCCTAAAAAAATGTTCTGTCACACTAATAACTTTTACGTTGTTTTCATGTTAGTATGTGTATCAGTGTGTTCATATTGACCACGGAACCTGGCATATGTTTAAAGAAATCATATTACAGTATATCTCATTATAATGGTCTAATAATGATCATACTACACTGTTCTCCACATATTGTAACTGTTATTTAGTTCACATTCGCCAATTCTAAAATTCTACATGGGAAAATTGCAGATATCAACATAATTATTGGAGTGGTAATTCACAATGACGTGAAAAGCAGCATGCTGAGAAAAACCCACTTTTTATAGACAGAAAGTATTTATTCTGGACGTTTCTGAGGCAACTAACTCCCTCTTCAGCAACTCTGTACAGCTGAAGAGGGAGGTAGTTCATTAGTTGCATCCGAAACGTCCAGAATAAATACTTTCTGTCTATAAAAAGTGGGTTTTTCTCAGCAAACATAATTATTGCCTAGATTATTTTACCGATTTGGCGAGTGATTCTGTGACTTTGTTTTCAGGAATGAGGATGAACAAGGAACGTGTGGAAACGATCCTTACCAATAACACGGAAGTTATTCTATGCAGACATAGAGGCGGAACGCGATGTCACAATCTGCTAAGAGAGAGAGAGAGAGAGAGAGAGAGAGAGAGAGAGAGAGAGAGAGAGAGAGAGAGAGAGAGAGAGAGAGAGAGAGAGAGAGTGTGTGTGTGTGTGTGTGTAAGTGTGAGTGAGTGTGTGTGTGTGTGTGTGTGTGTGTGTGTGTGTGTGTGTGTGTGTGTGTGTGTGTGTGTGTGTGTGTGTGTGTGTGTGTGTGTGTGTGTGTGTGTGTGTGTGTGTGTGTGTGTGTGTGTGTGCTGGGTGGGAAGAAGCAAACACACGCAGGGAGGAGGCAGTCATATCGGTAGGGGGCAACACGACAGAGAAGAGACGGGTACCTAAGTGGGTGGATGGGTGAGTCCTGGAAAGAAACAAGCAAGCGAGCAGGGATGAGGACAAACAGCGGAGGAGGAGGAGGGAGGCAAGACAAGGTGGAATCAAGCAGGCAGGGTTAGGGAGGGAGGTGCATGGTCGGTAGGGGGTGGCACGACAGGAGTAAGTAAGTGGGCGTGTCCTGGGAAAGAAACAAGGAAGGAAGGGAGAAGCTATCACGACAAAGGGGCAGTAGAGGAGGTGATCCAACATAAAGAGTAGAGAGGAAGTAGGCAGGTAGTACTGTAGTGGAAAGTGAGTTGGAAATAATAATAAGTATCTATAAGCAGTAGCTGTGTAGGGGCAGGATATGGAGAAATGCATAAAATTCAATCAAGTAGAAGCTGTCACGATGAAGAGGGGAAAGAAGGCTGGAGGGAAATAGGCAAGCACACAAGCAGACACGTAATTAGTGAAGTAGGAAGGACACAAGGATACAACAAGCAGGAAGAAGCAAGCAGAAAGGTAGGCAAAGGAAAAAGCATGCACAGTAGGCAGGTGGGAAGGCAGGCAGGGGCAGAAAGCATCCAGACAGGTAGGCAGGCAGGCAGGTTGGTAGGCAGGGCAGGGGCAGAAAGCAGGCAGTGGATGGGTCAAGACAACACAGATGGATCACCCTCCCCTCACGACGCCGCCTCCCCTCGCTGTGAGATTTATGGACACCGAGGGGAGGACCCGGTGCTTGCATAAACATCTGTACACAACCCTGAGCACAACTTTTTTTTTTTTTTTCAGCACAGTTCTTTGTTTACCCTCGGTGCTACACGGAAAAAAAAAAAAAAAAAAAAAATCAGTTCCCCACCAGCTTTTTTTAACCATCAGTATTACAGGTAAAAAAATAGCTGCCTACATTACCAACATTATTTTTTCTGTTATCTCCTTTGACTCTTAGTAGTACAGGCACCAACACTTGCTCAACAACACTTTTTGTATGTTTTTTTATTACGCTTAGTGCTGCCAGCCTTCAACATCAGTACATGGATTAATATTATAAAAAGTTTCTCGTTATTATCAGTGCTGCAATCTTTACAACACAATGAAAAAAATATTGTTCACTATTTTGCAGTAAATTTTGGTTTATATATATTTACAAGACTTACGAGGAGTAGTAGTTAGATAATGCCTGCATCTCCGTAGTTAAGTCCTTTATTTACGATATTTAAATCTAACTGCAACACAGTCGGGAACGTTGCCGGTTAACACAATGGAAAATATGCTACGTGGTGCTTGCATTAGCATTTGTTCATGAAATTAGAATATATTTTTCCCAGCCCTTTGTCTTGTATTAAGTTCTTCGAGTTCCAACACATGTATGAAATTCAAACAACTTTCTTTCTCCTAATTCACCTTTAGAACAAGACAGTTTTAAAAGTTTACCCAAACCTCAGACTTACACTTATTAAGCAATTTACGTTTGAGCTGTGTGTGTGTGTGTGTGTGTGTGTGTGTGTGTGTGTGTGTGTGTGTGTGTGTGTGTGTGAGCGGGCACGTAAAATTCTACAACAAGGAGAGTATAACAGTACCCTTTTTTTGGACATTTACTCTCTCTCTCTCTCTCTCTCTCTCTCTCACTCTCTCTCTCTGTCTTCTCTCTTTCTGTGTGTGTGTGTGTGTGTGTGTGTGTGCGTGTCTTCCTTCCCCTTCCCAGTTCTGCATGACCTTTGACCCCTGGCGTGCGTGACCTCGCGACACGTGCTTTGAATGTGACCCGAGTATCAGGTAACCCGACCCACCTATTCACCTCTTAGTGTAACTCGGCTAAATTTGCTTTTAACACTCCTTGAAGGTAAGACTGGTGTACATTTGGCCTCTGTTAAAGTTAGTGCTTCAGTGATTTAAGTTAGGGCTTCAGTGATTAAAGTTAGTGCTTCAGTGATTTAAGTTAGTGCTTCAGTGATTTAAGTTAGTGCTTCAGTGATTTAAGTTAGGGCTTCAGTGATTTCAGTCCCTTTGTGCTTCTTTAAGGGGGTGCGGGGATAGGGGACAGGCTTGGGGGGGGGAATGGGGGTGTGTGGGAGTAGGGACAGGCTTGGAGGGGGGGGGATGGGGGTGTGTGGGAGTAGGGGACAGGCTTGGGGGGGGGATGGGGGTGTGTGGGAGTAGGGGCAGGCTTGGGGGGGGAATGGGGGTGTGTGGGAGTAGGTGACAGGCTTGGGGGGGGATGGGGGACAGGCTTGGGGTGGGTAGAAAGCCTGTCTCCTATTCCTGCACCCCCCTAACCCCTCCCCCCTCCCCAAGCCGGTCCCCCTACTCCCGCACCCCCCCCAAAAAAAAAACCCGACCCCCCCCAAAAAAAAAAAAAAAAAAAAAAAAAACACCGCACCCCCCTAACCCCCCACCACCAAGCCTGTAC